>CAJQZM010040982.1:13620-29768 GCA_907164665.1 Colias nastes | reverse complement strand
CACCTCGCGGCAGCGTTGGAACACGTCGCAGTAACTACAACGTGTTACACGTTTATAGTCACAAGCTTTGAGGTCACAAGTTTTTTGCACTTTGCAATAAATAGTATTTGTAATATATGTGATGTGGTGGATTGGCCACACGCTACGTAGAGACCCGGAACACATACCAAAGCAAGCTTTGGATTGGAACCCCCAGGGGAAACGAAAACGTGGCCGTCCAAAGTTAACTTGGCGTCGGACTGTCATCGCAGAGGCCAAGTCTATAGGAAAATGCTGGAGCGAAATAAAACATGCTGCCAAAAATCGGGATACATCATGTATCCCGATTTTTGGCAGCATGTTGGCAGCATGTATCATACATGGCGATGTACTGTCGACGCCTTTTGCCCCACCTAGGGGCCTGAGGATATTAAGTAAGTAAAGTAAGTAATATATGTGAGTGTGTTATATTTAACACATAGATTATAGTCACAAGGTTTTCATACTAAACTTTGCAATAACTACCTAGTGTTTGTTACACATTCACACGTGTTAATCTTTGTTAATAAGTGAAATTTATTACACCATGTATAGAGGTGCATATTGGCACTTGTGTTAGCACCTATTTCACTTGTTATTGATAGATTAGCGGTCCGCCCCGGCTTCGCCCGTGGTACATGTTTACGTTTTCTCTACATAAGAACCATCCTCGTACTTCAAGGAATATAATAAAAAAAGAATTATCGAAATCAGTTCAGCCGTTCTCGAGTTATGCGCTTACCAACACATTTTGCGATTCATTTTTATATATAAGATAGATATTTAGAAGCCATCATGCATCTCCGAATAGTAGATAACTTAAGCATTTATGACTGTCATCAGAATTAAGGTTACATTCGCAGCATTACAACTCACCCTCGACGGGTTCTCCGTCCTCTATAGACCCGTTTAGACTTTAACTGCATAGATCTAATCTACTTAGTACTCAGTGCCGGTGTAAGGGCCACTGACACCCCGGGCGAAAATATTGTGGCGCCCACTTGAGGTATTCTGAAGGTTTACACCAGGAGAGGCAAGAGACTCCAACTTCAGACCTTGGCGCCCCCCAGAATTTGTCGCCCTGGGCCATCGCCCCCTCTCGCCCCCCCCCTAAAGCCGGCACTGTTAGTACTTACCCATTATAGTCATTGCATGGCGTGCCCGGTTTCGCATACATGTCGGGCACGTCGAAGGGCGGCGTGTTCCAATAGAAGGACGACAGGCAGGGCCCGCCCGGCTTGCGGCAGCACAGCTCGCACGCGGACCGCGGGTCGCTCATGTGGGGCCTGCATTGGCACGACTCCAGCCCGTATGCGAGGCAGATTGAGCCGGTACACTCCTGGGAAAACATTGGAAAATAAGCAAAAATCAAGAACATTTGCAGCTGAATAGTGATTAAAAAGCATGTTGAAAACGTAAAAAAGGCACGGAACTTTACTGATTTTACAAATTTGGCAAAACCATCAAAAATTGAGAATATTCTTACATTTGAATTGATTTTCTTGATTTTATGTTACAACGAAACAATTATAATATTGTAAGATTTTTGCGATTCGATACCTTTTACCGCGATCATACGTCTTATTCCTATAGTAATTTCCTTTGGCCATGCGTTAAAAAGTAACCTAATATTGTTCAACTATAGAGAGAAATCCTATAGAGGGCAAGGGACAGATGCATTATACATCTGTTTCACTGATCGATTTTCTTTAGGGACAAGTAGGTGATCAACCTTCTGTGGCCTGCCAGACCGAGAAATTTTTTTTCTTCGTCTCCACCGGGAATCGAACCCAGGACCCCTCGGTTCTAAGTATTATAGAAATTCTCAATGATTCTTTTATAGAAATAGATAGACGATTTATTATATCTCGGCTCATGCGTCAACTGTATCAAGGAGGCGATCGTTCAACTATAGGCTAGGCTCTAATACTCACTCCCATAAAGCACACGAGCTCTTTATCACATCTCGTCCTATTCGGCTTGTGTCTACTAGCGGGGCAGGCGGCTCGCTTGCCGTCGCAATGTGCGGCGTCGCGACATCCGTTGTCAGAACGACACTTGTCACCGAACTTGAGCGTACAAGATGATGTGCAGCATGGACCCTGGAATGTTTTATGCATAGAGATCTAGAGAGATGCCAATCGCTTGCGCTGAGTACGAAACCGTGTCTCATAAAAAATTTACGCACACAACTGCAGTAAACAAAATCAAAACAATACTTCGCGTTGTGTGCGTGTCATCACACAAAAATATGAGAGCGACTATTCGTTCGCACACTAGATTGTAAGTGACGTACGTATACAGCACCGCTACAGTTTGTACTCTTTTTGTACATATTGCTGCGACACCGGCCCCGCCCCCTAACCATATCTCCCTTTAGTTTCTGTGATCTGTGGTTTTATGTTTGGTGTGAAAGTTATTTTGTAAGTGGACAGTGTGCATATCTGTGTCCTATATTAGATAGTTAGTTTTTGCTGATCAGTAGATAGCGTCTAATTATGCTATACAGTGTGTCCCTGGATAAAGTGCAATCCCGAAAGGGGATGAAACTAGACCATGATTCATTGACTAGAAAAATATAAAAAAAAATTATAAAAAAATATTGTAGGATTTATTGGTATTTTAAGATTTTCATGTTTCATTAAGGACTCTATGTACAAAAGTATTGATTTCTTCCAAAATAATGGGTCTATTTCTTTGAAATAAAAAAAACAGTATGCCTAATACCTGGCGATGACAATGAAATAATTAATAGTCCGCAAAAAAGTAACTATCTTGGGTAAAAAAATGTATTTTTATGAAAAAAATGATTTTTTTAGACGTTTATTTAAAAAAAACTTCAAATTACTAAAAAAGTGTGCCCTATAACTATGTAATTTTATAGCTTACTTTTATTCTTTACCATTTAAGCTTCCAAATAAAAAAAAAACAATGTTCTAACTCAAAAATTGGCTAGGTAGGAGTTATTTACATTTTAGTAGGTAATAAAAGTCAGACTTTAATCACAATAACTTTATTAATAAAATTATCCGTAATTTACAATTTTGCATTTTTATTTAATGCATTAAATGTTCAAAATGGCCTCCTCGATTTTGCAAGCACATTACTCAGAGTAGGACGGAAACAATGGAAAAAACGGTCTCTACCTGCACGGTAACACGATTAGGCTCCACTTTAAAAGTTCGTAGATAGCGTGTTTTTTTAGTTAGAACATTGTTTTTTTTTTTTAATGTGGAATCTAAAATGGTAAAGAATAAAAGTAAGCTATAAAATTACATAGTTATAGGGCACATTTTTTTAGTAATTTGAAGTTTTTTAAAATAAACGTCTAAAATAATCATTTTTTTCATAAAAATACATTTTTTTACCCAAGATAGTTACTTTTTTGCAGACTATTTATTATTTCATGGTCATCGCCAGGTATTAGGCATACTGTTTTTTTTTATTTCAAAGAAATAGACCCATTATTTTGGAAGAAATCAATACTTTTGTACATAGAGTCCTTAATGAAACATGAAAATCTTAAAATACCAATAAATCCTACAATATTTTTTTATAATTTTTTTTTATATTTTTCTAGTCAATGATTCATGGTCTAGTTTCATCCCCTTTCGGGATTGCACTTTATCCAGGGACACACTGTATATTTTGTAGTCTGTGCAAAGTGTACACTGTACGGCTACTATACCGTAGGTACACTGTTGCAGATGAATTTTAAAGACTTGGAACTTGGTTTTTCATTCAGCCCAATATTTCTAGATGACTGACCCATACACAAAACGTTCTGGCATGTAAGATAAAACAGAGTTTTTCACTTTCACAGCAGAATTTATCCCATTCTTTCTAGATGATTCAGAACGTTCATGCGTATGTTACGTATGTCTTGGCGTGTAGTGTCTGCAAAAATGGAGCTTTTTAAGCTATTGCATAGCTTCTATCGCGGGCCTTGAGCGCGGGGACCGAATCCAGATTTTCCGTAACGAAAAACCTCACGCTCCCCACTCCGACGGGCGCGGAGGTAAAGGCACGCTATGCAATAGCTTTACCGCGGCAGTCCCCGAGTGCCACACGCCTTTTTTTGTCACTTTCACATCAGAATAGGATCATACCTGACTAGGACTGCACACGCTATGCTCCGTAAGCGTGCATGGCTTATAGTGCGGTCTCACAGCTTGCGGCCGGCAGCACACATCCGTGCACTCGGATGCCCAGCCACAGTCGCACTCTTCCCCTTCTTCCACCACACCGTTGCCGCAAATTGCTGGTTGCGGTTCTGTAATAGGTGTTTTATTTTTAACATGATTAGGAGTATATGTAATCAGCAGCCTTTAATCCTGGTGAATCATTCTATTTGGGTAAGTAGGTGTCGTTTGAACTTCCAGGGTATTTTAAAGTTATTAATAAGTTGTGACACCTACGTTTAATTGGCAATTTTCATCATGGTTCGTGGATTGGTTAATAAGTAAGATTTTAAAAAGTTTTCATATAAAGTAGAAGTTCGCATTACGTCCGTAACTATAAATTAAGATAGGAAAAATATCTCACCTGTGAAGCATCCCTTGGGCGAACGTGCTTTATTATTAAGTACTGGATCTATCGCTCGTAAGGAGCAAGGCGAAAATTTATTGTTGTTCTTACGATCGCCGCTCGTGGCTCTTGCGAACATTATGTAGTTACCGTCTTCCCCGAACGGCGTACATACTTCTGGGTCATGCTGGAATAAAAAATAATTAGTATTAAACAAAATGCATAAAATAGATGTGACCATAGAAATTCTATGTTCTAATTTTAGTCTAAGAATATAAAGCCTGAAAACAATTTTAGATCTACATCTTTCTAACGTATTTTGTGATTGGGTTTTTCAGGCAGAGAATCCTCTGCCTGAATCACAAACACATACAATTTTCACATACAAACCTAGAACGAATTCTAATGCCTTCTATCATTCAACATTTAAAATGTTATTAAGTCAACATAATATCGGAAATATGTAACTAATAAAATACAATATCAACAACTTACAAAGAAATTTGTTAAATAACAACTACGTCGATATTATCGATACTGGGCGAAATTCTCAGAAATAAATTGGGTACGAAACGTCATTATAATTGCGGTGTATCGTTTGATATGTTGTTGCTTTTAATAGCGGTCTTCCGAGTAGAAGTGGTACAATAATATTTTCACATGTAAACATTGAAAGCTAATTGTTGGTTTTTCCGCTTTAATTCATTCATAAATTTCCCCGAAACGTAATCATCATATGTGTTAAAAAACATTTATTGGTCATTTCCATACCAATTTAATAAAGCAAAAATATATTATTGTACAGTAAAACACTTCAGATCAAATTATTTAAAGACCACCTATCTAGATATCTCCCTTATTACTTACCGGCGAGCCGAAATTATGGCCGATCTCATGAGCCAGAGTCACGTGAGACACCGCTGGCGGCACGTGCTTGCCGTAATTAAGGAGGGTCACGATGCCCGTGTTCAAAGACTTCATGCTGCCTCTGTAATGCTGAAGTAAATGGTGTCGGAATAAATTAATCAATCCAATTTGCATGTAATGAAAACTTTTATGGTTGGTTTGATTTGGCTTTCGAATTTGGCTGCTACTTTATTAATTTTCCTTTGGATGATGTTATATCGAATAGGTAGTGTGTTTGATTGTAATTAAGACAAATTTTAAGTCACTCCTTAGTAATTTAAATCCATTTTGTATACATTGCACTTTAAACTACATATAAATAATTCTTTATATTAAAGTCAACGGTAAAAATTTCAAAATATCGAGTCTATCATTAGGTAAAATAAAAGTGCCTATCTACGTATTCATCAAGTCGAAATATATAATCTTTTATATCGCCAAGGAAGATCATTGTTAAACGTTACTTACTCCGTTTTTTTCACAAACGCCACCAGCATTCTTGAGGTCTCCAGTCCAGGCCAAGCCCAGTGTGCCCATCTCGAAATCACGGTACGTAAACATATACGCTAAGCAAAATGCGTCGTAATCTTCCTCTGAAATAAAAACCCATTATTTAGGAGTTTACGACTATCCTCCTGAACAGACTTATCAGCATTATGGGTCGATTATATTTGTGATCCCATTATAATTGGGTTGTCATATAGAAAACGCTTACCAAATTATATTTTTATTTGGCCTGGCTGCTTTGGACAGCGTCAGACGTGAGTCTATTAACTTTTATTACTCGAGAAATATATTTGGCGGTCGTTTTCCAATACACTACTTACTAAATCTATAAATAGATTGGGGAAGATCAGTTCATACTAATGTTCAAATGTGATGTTCTTAAATAACTAGAAGCTGTTACTTAATATTTATAATAATAATATATTGTAATGTGACTGTTATGTAACTCTACTAACTAGAATGTTTGTAGGTTTTTTATTAATTACCTACATACTATGTACACGAGTAATAATGTTATTACGCTAAATATATTCTTGTTTAGTCGAAAATTATACAAACTCTGAATAAAAAAATATCGTAAAAAGACGTACCTGAAAAAAGCTCTAGATATTTCTCGACGCCATAATTATTCGGAAAGCGATACGCGGGGTCTTTAAGCGCGTCTAAAGTGTGAACTTTTATCCTTTTTATCATGAACGTAATATTATCTGCTTTCCCATCCTGATTAAAATCTGCAAGGTAAAGAAAGCACACTTAATAACATTGGTCTTCGTATAACTATTGTAATAAATAACATCGTAACCTAGTTTACATATTAGTTTAATCTTCAAGGAATTCATTAAACGCACCTGTTACTTTATATATGGTATTAACTTTCTGCACATGTCGTGTCATTACTTCAATACAGGCTTCTTCGGAGCCGTAACGCTGATAAAACATGTGATCTGCCTGTAAATAGACTAGACAAGTAGTTTTTCTAGGATCAACTGTTGCCCTTTTATTGACGTGTCTTCCGTCATCGCTCGCATTCGCTGACAGTATTGTATATCCCACTGGCTCCTTCTTAACAACATCTTTACTAACAGTCACTACACCTGCTTTAGTTTTTATCACTTCCACGTGAGTCTTTGGTTTCGGTCTCGATTCCTCCGAATCGAGTCGCACTTTTGTGATGAGGTTACTTTTATCGATTTTGGTCTTCGGTTTTCGCGTGCTAAATTTATCGAAAGGATCGCTATTACTAGTGTACGGAACGTCTAAATCTAGCGGTAAATCAGGATTCTTCTTTGGCTGATCATCTTGCATTTCATCTTCTGGAAGCCATCTCTTTTTTCGTCTGTTTATTTCAGTCCCTAAGTCGTCTGTCTTATTGTTAAATGGAATTTCTGTTATACTTAATTCTTGAGTGAAGTTAAATAGTTCTCCGTGTTGCCCGATAGTTCCTTTAATGTGAAGAAGATGAGAAGCACAATGTGAGATATCTCTGTTGTTGTGAGGGTGGTCGACATCAGATCGTCTGTAGATGACGCTGTGCATGTTCGGATGATCAACATTGTATCGAGATATTGGCTCTACGTAGTACTCTTCAGTCGAGGTCCATATTGTACCATCGAAGAGACCCTCCGCTGTAATGACTCCATACACATGTGAGGTTTCGTCATCTGAAAAGAATAATTTTAAATAACTATGAATAATATACATAAATAAAGTTAATAATGAAATGAAAGACTATTACAAAATTGCTCTTTGAATCTCAAACAACTGGGGACGCTTTAATGAATGGCCGGCTATATTTTATGCAAACTAATGCGAGGTGCAAAGAGCCCTGGGGTTTTCGATGAATTAAAATCACAACTTGCACTCAGCCGAGGGGTGAAAACCGCTCATAAATAACAGTAATTACAAGCTCTATTTGTCTTTGAATTCTAAATCTTTTGAAATTATTGATGGCTTAATTAAGGTATAGTTAGCACTTAGTAATGCAATCCACTTTGTGTCGTACGTAGTTTATTAGTAGTAATCTTTAAGGTGCGTCATAGGTAAACTCAAAAGTCAATCTCTAACATTTATTCTTACAACGCAACTTATTTTAGAAAAGGTTTTTAATTGTAGTGTACATAGAAATATTTACCACTTGTTGGTTTTTAATTTGTGTATTAGCAGTTACTTCAAAGAAGACTCAAATTAAAAACCTCGACTAAAAATGTTTATTTCAGCAATACACGTTTCTGTCAACTGTACACAAAAACATAAGACGGTTAATACTTAATATGTGTATAGTCGGTTTGCATCCGTTTACCCCCCGGTAGCCCAGCAATGTCATAGACGGGTATTAATGTCGGCATCATGATGACAAATACAAGAACAGTCAAACCGAGACTTGTACTCTATTAAACTTGTGAACTAATTTCATCAAAATTCACTTTGTCTCCACGCAGCAGATGGGTCGCACCTCGTAATTTCGTTTATTAAGTTAGCTTCTGAATGGAAGTTTTGCCTTGTGTTTAATTTATTGTTTTAACGACTTGGAAAATTAAAGGCATAGTGAGTTTTAAACTGGAATCGTTGCTATGGAAATGTATTGAGAAATTTAAACAGAATTTTGCCAAGAAAAAGTAGCAGGCTGAATTATGAAATTAATAATTTGTATTTATATAGAACAGCGATAAACAACATTGAACAAGAGCCTTTTAATCTTAAACCAAATACGACCGCATCTTTTTTGTAATAAACATATTTTTCATGAGAATGCACAATTTATATCACGGATTTGCCTATTGTTGAGATGATTGTATGAATCGAAGCAAAACGAACCACAGCTTACGTGACCAGCCTACAAATATGTATAAATCCAAGATGATACTGAGGTACAAATCATACTGGAGGCAGAATTAGGTCACGATCGCGATATATCACATGTATAAGATGTATTTAATTGTTATGTAAATTTCCTTAACTTGTTTATTGTCCTCCATTGCATCGTCATTACGTCCCACCCACTCCCCCTTTACGATCGTATTGAGGGTGAGGTAACCTAAATTTTTGGAACGGGGTCAATATAGCAACATCCGAATTAATCTGCTTTTTTAACGACGCAGTTAAAGATAAATAATTCTTATTAGTGCTCAATATTTCAAAACGCCATCCAAGAGGCATCCAAGGGTAAGTTTCTATGTTTGAATGCCTAATAATACATGTGTGATTACACATGTAAAGTGAAAAAAATTGTATAAACTAGTGACAGTGATGGACTACAGATACCTAAATAGACAACCTGAATTAGAAAAAGAAGAATTTCAACCAATATACTACTACCTACTCTGATACATGTGAACATTTGAACACCATTCAACAAAAACATTTTTTTCTACTAAAACATAATTGTATTAAGTACCTTCAAGCTTCCCCGAGTACACATGAGCGGTGTTGTAGTCCATGGGCCCGGCGGTGGAATGGAACTGCACGTCTTCAGCGAACACCGAACTGGGGTCCGGCTGGAGGACTAGCCGGAACTCCCTGGAACAAGCAAATGTTTCGTGATTACATATTAATAAAATTATTTGATTTTTTGTATATACGTACGAATATTACGTATAAGTAAAATTAATTATAATATATTACATAGGATAAATAATGCATACGTGCTCATTACGTGACGGTAGGTAATACCGTCTAGTTTTTCTACGCCTATTAATACTATTATCACAAAGTACATAATATTAGTTGTGAAATGGATAATGGATAGTAATTATTAAGTATAAATATCAAGTAAATAAAATTATGTGAAAAAAAAAAAACTTTTATAGTAATAAAACTGTTTGGTGTTGGTCATGCTCTTTTTGTTACACAACTTAAGTGTTTGGAAAATAATAAAGCGAACTGATAAATGATAAGGCACAACATCGACTTGTCTTTTCTTGGAAATTAAGTGTCGTTCAGCTTTTGAATTGTAGAGATCGTGTCGATATTTTTATTTAATATTTACGAGTATTATGTATTATCTGAGAAGTATGGATTAGGTATTCTGAAAACCTATATCTTTATTTTTTTTATTCTAGTAAGTATTCCTATAAGTATAGAGTATGTATTAATATGTTTCTAGAAAATAATGTTACGTTTCATTCATTACTATAAACTAGTAAATTTTCAGTAAACTAAGTAGATATTTGCGAATACAATATCCAAAAACAAGTTCATTTAAACGCAAATGCCAAATACTATTCAAGCAAACATTTACATCATAATACATATGAATTCAATAATCTAGTTCGTTAACATTCCTGTTCCGAACACACAAGGAAAAGTTATGAATCTGCTTTAATCTCATTATAAATCGCAAGTTAAACTAGAGAAGTGATTTCGTAGATATCCAGCTATAAAGGAGCGTACTCACTATATATCATGAGGTAATATAACCAGTGTTTTAAAGTTAGAAAGTTCAAACTACAATAGTCACGTGGAGGTAGTAAATTTATGTTACGTAAGTCTACTCTGAGTTATAGTGGCTGCGCCGATCTACATTTTAACACCTGAAGATGTGACGTCGTAAAAATGTCCTGTCCGGACGCACGCTAAAATATAACCCTGCGTGCTTTTTGGAATTGTTGACTACGTAAGTACATAGACTTTGGTTTCAGTAGTTTTGTATTAATTGCATAGGGAGACGATTATTTAGTGATTTTAGCAATAGGAAATATGTAATCGAATTAGGTGTCTACATTTGTGATGTTAATAGAAGTTATTATTAGATACATAAATACTGATAACTCTGCATGCGAAAGAAAAAATGATTCTATAATGAGTATCCAATATTAAGAATCTATAAATTGTCAAAAATCACACTCTGTATTAGAACGTATCATAGTGTTTTTATTAAAGCCTATCTACGCTGGAAACTTTAGTTAAAATTTTGATCACGCAATTAAGCGATTAAGAGCAAGAACTGTGAATTACATCATTGTTGCTAAACTGAAGTGGGTTACCAATTTTATTTGTATACAATTTATGACAAGTCGTTATTAATATTTCTTTGCTTAATGGAGCTTACACATGACGGTTTTCATACAATTTACATGTTGGTCGGGATTGATGACTTTTTTAAATTTAATATTTTCCATATTTATTAATATTCATTCGAACATTTGCATACTGTGAAAGATACAGGGACGCTTGGCAGCGATATTCAAACGAAAAAGCTTAAAATGCATATTTTTATTAAATACATGAAGATATTTATGTATTTTATGGGCATGGTACAGCGATTATTTCAATTAATAATATATTATGGAGAGAGACATAATAATTTATCCATTAGTATCCTTTTGAGAAAGAAAGATCCCGTCTAAAACCTATGAGTGAATTTCGAATGATCCATCACCATGAGGAATTCTCTGTGTGAAAAAATCTTTTTAAAAATTCAATTGAAGATTTTTTCCTGTATACCATAAAATGGTACTGCTTCTATCCCATTATGGTAATCAGAATCAATTCTAGAGCACTTTCCTCAATATAACTCTGCAACTTTATTAATTTTCGTCAAAAGTGAATTTTCGCTGGCCTAATTGTTTGCAAACCTGGTGTTCTAATCCAATTAATTACCTGAACATCAGACTCGGTGAATTTGGAAGCCGTGATTGTTTACCTACTTGAATAAATATTAATAAGCCAACTTTCCCAACAACTTCATTTGGATCCCCGTTCGGGAGGAGTAATAAGATTAATGTGCGGCTTATTTTACTTTCTTTATTAATTTGATATCCGTGGAGACGATCAATTACCTCTGATATTTCGCTAAATCTCGTGTGGAAAAAGTTTTTCGTGTGTTTGCGGAATTGTTTGGAAGAAAAATGGCAATCGTTTTACTTTTAGAAATACTGTTTATTTTTAGCACTTGTTTATTTAGCTTCCCAAATATATCCGTACTTTGATTGTTTAAAGCTAACTTATAAATAAGAACATATTGTGCTAAAAGTGTGCTAAATTGTGAAAGCTTTTTGCTGTCACAAATTATCTAAATTTTATAATCTCGCTGAAGAAATAATAGTATTACGCTTACATAATATTATGATTTTTATTGTATTTATATATAATTTTTACTGTAGCAATAATTGACGAATTGCTGGCAAAATGATTAAATTATTTACAGCTTTATTGCCTCTACTAAACGGTTTACATGAAATACCTTTTAATAAGCTAAAATATACCTGTAAGCAAATCAATCCTCTCGCTCTTTGAATCAGCGTTTATCAAACGCGACAGTGATTAAGCGAGCCTTTAATCAAAACAAAGTGACGGCGTAAATTACCAACTTTTATTAGCGAGTCCAACATTCGCTCGTCCATCCTTATTTGGGGGACTCAACACTGAAAACTCTGAAAGAAGTTATTAGGGAACGCAATTTCCAGAAGCCATTACTCATTTCTGGTAACAAGCAGGCTGTCCCGGGGCGCCGACCTGCCGCATTGTTGATTACAGAAGCCGTGGGAATATTAAGTCAGTGCTTTGTGAATCTGTGCGGACGCCAGGCGCAAATACCCAATCCCAAACACAAGCTTCGCCTCCTCGTTTACGTAACAATAGAAATTGTTCTCGATTTATCCCATCCGATAAGGATTACATTTATTATTTAATGTCGTTGTTTCTCTGATCCCTGTTTATCAAAGTTAAAACAAATAAGCTGTAAATTCGCATAGTATTGAAATTGTTCAACAGAAGCAGGACAGGAATTCATAACATTTCGGCTCTGAATTTGACAAGCTGATTAACTTTTATTATTAAACTCGAAGCTCGGCGAGATTCCGTCGAAAGGTTTGGGGCTGAACCTTCGGAAATATTTTTGCAATTTGTCGTAAAAACTTCCATAGCAGTCTCATGGATTAGTTACTTCGCAGTTGAGCAGTGTTTGTGATATTGTTAGAAATTTTTGGGCACGTCCCATCTACGAAATAATCTAACACTGAGTTCAGAAGTTACTTTGACGCTCGCGTCCCTTACAATAAAACTTTCTAAATCCCTCATTCGAGTGTTTGCCGAAAGGAGAATCAATAAAAGCTTTGTTGGTTTGATTGCCACAGTTCATTTAGCAAACAAAGAGTATTTTTAATAAAATTCTGCATATTTTTAACATACAACACAGATTATTTTAATTTCTATTTTTACTTTTAATATATTTATAATGCAGTTCCAATTTATCAAACCATTTTTAAGGCTTTGTAATGTTAAATGATCGAAAAGTTCGTATTTATTTTCATCAAAAAGAACATTTTATATGACGTTAAAATAAGTTTTTCAATCCTATCATCTTTATCCTCGAGTGGAAGAGAAGGAAAATTGCATCAAGTTAAATCATTTATCCGATTCGAGTCAGTAGCTGCAGTTACTTTGGTTCGTTGGCTTTCATCTTTACAGTTTATTAAATATTACCTACTGGAGAATTTTTAATGGTTCTAAAGTACTCGAGATATTCACAATGTATGATAAAAAATTTGTTTAGTTATTTCACATCTTTTGAATTACATTCCTATTTTGGTAAACCGAAAGATGAGTCTTGTCTATTTCAGTCATTTTTTAGCTTGGTAATAGGTATAATAAGAAACGTAATTGGATTATATTTTATACGTCTTTGCAAGTCATAAAGGTACTTATACAATTCTCGTCACTATTACTGAAATGAACTAGGTATATTCTATACGTATTGTTGCCTTGTATTAGCATTGTGTTAAACCTCGGCTTCAATACCTTAATGCCTTTATGCTTTTCAAAGGAGATTATCAACTTAAGAACGCGAATAAAGTCAAATCACCAATCAACTTGTAGTTGATACGTGTAATATTCAAGACCAAATATAAAAAATAAAATATATGTAAAACTTGATGATATTTTGGATTATATTGTCAGATCAAAAACATAAAATATTGAAATTGACTCGATAGAAAAAATTCACGAAGTTACCTCTAAATTTCACACTTTTACGTTTTTAGGGTTCCGTAGCCAAAATGGCAAAAACGGAACCCTTATAGTTTCGTCATGTCCGTCTGTCCGTCTGTCCGTCTGTCCGTCTGTCACAGCCGATTTACTCGGAAACTATAAGTACTACAGTGATGAAATTTGATGGGAATATGTGTTGTATGAACCGCTACAAAAATATGACACTAAATAGTAAAAAAAAGAATTGGGGGTGGGGCCCCCCATACATGTAACTGAGGGATGAAATTTTTTTTTTCGATGTACATACCCGTGTGGGGTATCAATGGAAAGGTCTTTTAAAATGATATAAAGTTTTCTAAAAAACATTTTTCTTAAAGTGAACGGTTTTTGAGATATCAGCTCTCAAAGTCGTAAAAAGTATGTCCCCCCCCCTCTATTTTTATAACTACGGGGTATAAAATTCTAAAAAAAATAGAGGTGATGCATGCTAATTAACTCTTTCAACGATTTTTGGTTTGATCAAAGTATCTCTTATAGTTTTTGAGATAGGTTGATTTAACTGTAATTTATTATATTTGCTGCTACGGAACCCTTTGTGCGCGAGCCCGACTCGCACTTGGCCGGTTTTATTTACTTGACATGGTAATGCCTATTATGTTATTTTTTTCATAAACAATTATATTGAAACATTTGTGAGAACTTTGTAGGACCACTTTTTTGTAATTACTTTTAGTTTTGGTTTAATCACGATAAAACACTTTTGGCGCTTACTATATTTTTAATTACGCAAGAAATCATCTTGCATCGCACGTTCTAGGAGCTTCAAACATAATTCTATTTCATACATCAGACGCTATCGCTCCGTTGAGACGAGTAGACCATGCTCAAATTGCTGTGCCGCGCGCCGATTTTTTAATAATATTGTTTTAATATTGTTTTTTTGAAAATGGTAAACAACAAAAGAACATTGAAACTTCAGAAACGAGAACTAAAAGAGATTCATATTTACTTAAATGATATCTAACTAATTTTCGAAGATAAGTTAATATACTTAGTATTGTAATCATATTAATAAATAATTATTATTTATAATAAATAATAAATAATTATTATTTATAATAAATAATAATTATTATTATTTATTAATATGTATTAATAAAAAATACGACTTGATTCATTTCAGAAACTTTATGCAGGTGAGTTTAGATATCTATTATTTTCGTAAATTCGTTTCCGCGGGCTTGACGCGACGATCTTAGGTTTACATAGGTACCTAGTTATATGGATATAAATATTTCATTCATAGTTTTACATCAATAAAATCAAGAAAGATTTATAGTATATATTTTATGAATTATAATATTATTAGCTAAAGCTAAGACATACCTACATACAAACATACAAAAATTCGAAAAGCTATATTTATTATTTATGTACTTATAGATATTATGTAATATTATTATGTAATACAGATTTTGAATATATTATATATTATATAGGTACCTATATACTATTCACAACCTGTTTACGTTTTTTACTGGAACAACCATAGGAATCTACAAATAGGTAGTAATTAATCTACCTACCTATTTGTAGATAAATTTGATAATATGTTTCCGCGGGCTGAGTAGGTATTGACGCTACGATCTTAGGTATACATATATGGATATAAATATTTCATTCATAGTTTTACATCTATAAAATCAAGAAAGATTTATAGTATATTTTTTATGAATTATAATATTATTAGCTAATGCTAAGACATACATACAAACATACAAAAATTCGAAAAGCTATATTTATGTACTTATAGATAATCTATAATATGTAATATTATTATGTAATACAGATTGTGAATATATTATATAGGTATATACTAAAAAACATGCCTAGATATTACTTTGAGTTGTCCGTATGGTGGAGGTAAGTCCCACGAAAATCGTTATTTGACGACTTTTTACAAATGGGTCTCACACAGTCACACTATCCATACCTACTAAATTAGCTTAGCTTACAAAAAAAATTAGCTGGTAAATTAGCTTGGAGAAATTTTTGCGTTTGTAGTAGTATATGGTCAGCAAATAAAAAAAACAACATTTTATTTTTAGTTTTTATTATAAATTATAATATATAATATATGGGATTTTAAATCTAATATCTAATAAGTATCTAATATTCTAATATTCTAATATCTGATCTGATAATATTATAAAGGCGAAAGTTTGTATGGATGTATGGATGTTTGTTACTCTTTCACGTAAAAA
>CAJQZM010040982.1:0-10887 GCA_907164665.1 Colias nastes | reverse complement strand
TATTGTGTAAAAGCGATAACAAGAAAGCAACCACGTTTAACTTTTTTGTTTCAAACTTAGTAGGTACTAATTATAAAGTAATCTACGAAGCATACATTATAAAGTCGACACGTATAAATTATATTCCTCTTCGAGACGGATAACTTTAATAAAATTAGTATGAAGAAACACCGAAGAGCTTTACACATATTTGCATTTGCGTCGCGTTCCGTATATTGAAAGTATCGTTAGCGAAACAAAAGTGATTTTCCGTTTTCATGGTATTAATATGAAATCGAGGCGTATTGTTCGTTTGATTTCACTCGACGCTTTCAGTTGAAAACTTCATTATAAACAGTCATTGTTGTGTGGTGTTCGTTAAAAATCCGCAAATATTTCTAGTTTATGTTGTTATTTGTTCACATGTACTCGAACAAGTTAGAAATTAATTGGTTTTGACATGCGTTGGTTAATTAATTCAGACTTGATATAGTTTTACCACTCTATAGGTATACGACTAACTTTCAATAGAAAATATTGTTATTACTTACAGATAAAGTTTCGTTCACCATTAGCTGGTGTAATGCTTAAGCTAATATATAGGTACTGTTTTTAAATAATCACAATAACATTTTAGTGCTTCCAACTTCGTCTGAAGCTTAAAAACTGTCATAAAAATCTGAAGTATGATTCCAAATGTCATGATTCCATATTAAAAAAAGCCTCAATAAATATAAACATATCACATTAGTACCTGTTATGTGCTTTGAACGACAATCGCAGAGGTGTGGACGGCGGAGGCCGGGGCGCCGCCGCCCGCCGCCGGCGCAGCCCTAGCGGTTTGTACTCCGCGGGCTGCCAGTGACGAACGAACGGTGTAAGTGTCAACCCTGGAACAAAATAATGTGTGTAAGACTCGTGTGCAATAAAAAAAAAACAATATTAATACAATATTTTGTTTTAAAAGGAAAAAAAAACAATTATGTCATACAAGTCGTTCTTTCTCTTGCTTTTCTCCGTAACACAATTTAATTAATAATTTGAACACGTTTTTTCTTTATACTATGTTACAAAAATGAAGATTTTACCACAGATTTTACGTAGTTAAAAAGCCCTAAATCCAATACATAGCGATTAATAAAAATAAAGGTAAATTCTAACTCAATAAATGTACAAGATGATAGTAATCTTATAAACGAAGCCCTTTAATACCTGGATAAAAGATAAACAGATGGAATATAATTAAACCAAACTTTGAAATAAAACCACTAATCTATTATAGTGAAATTCGGTACGTCCGGGATTACATATTATAACATTACACATTTACAAAACCTATCAATTATGCATGTTTAGTAGCGAATGCCAATTAATGAATTTCACTGGAGCTTTAAATCTGTATTGGATGTACTAATTGAAAATACCTAGTCTGGTCATAAGTTCTGTCACATATGTTTTATTAAATAAACAAAAAGTTACTTTTATATATTTATTGTTTTTTAAGTGGCAATAAAGCTTACATATTACTTAATAATTTCGTATAAAAATTATTCAAAATGGCATCCACGTTTTGCGATACAAGCTTTCAACCTCCGCGGCCAGTCGTCTATCGCAGCACGCACCGTGTCCATGTTTATTTCAGCAGCTACTTTAATAATGGATGCTTTGAGTGACTCCAAATTTGGGTGGGATTTAGCGCAGGTTCTCTCCTCTAAATATTACCAGATTTTATAATCCAGAGGATTCAGGTCCGGGCTCGAAGATGACCAATCTTCATGACGAATGATGTCAATCTGATGGGCGGTCAGCCAATTTTGGATACTCTTGGCTTTGTGGGCAGGTGCCGAGTCCTGCTGGAATACTCAGTGCTGATTTTTTAACATGGTCTGAGAAGGAGGTTTTACGAGGTTTGTCAGGACCATATTTTGGTAAACATTGGCACTTGTTTTCACACCCTTTTCACAGAAAAACACCTCTGTTAGGCTAAAATAAGACACTACCAGGAAAACCATTACTGATAAGGGGTGATGGCCGCGTTGGACTCGAGATACACGTTGACACGCTTCTTCACTACTGTAGGTATACACTTTGATATTCTGTTTGTTGCAGCACTCCTCCACTGTAAAAAATTTTTCATCTGAAAACAGGATTTCACGATGCATTTTTCTCGCGTATCGTTTAAGTAAAGCGCGACATTTATCCAGTCTTAATTTCTTCAAGCGTGTGTTAAGAAGATGCGATGTTTTTCTACAATAAGCCCGTAGTCCTAGGTCCTCGTTCAACACCCTTTTAACTGTGGTACTGCTAAAGCCCATCTGCAGTGCAAGCTGTTTTCGATTTCGGACCGGACTTTTCCTTATTCGCACCTTTACTGCATTTATCACTGCTGTCGTCCAAATCGTACGACAAAGACCACTTCTATTCCTATCTTCTACTCTTGAATCTTACTTAAATCGTTTTATAGTGCAATAAACAAATCTCTGTGTAATTTGTAAATTTTAAAGCGAACTGAAAATTTCTCTTGGCGCGTAACCGCTACGATGCAGAGCGAGAACAGCGACTCTGTCTTCTTTTTGCTTCCACTACATTGTAACAAATACGTTATTCTAATAAAATGTGTCGTTTTTTAAAGCGTAAAATAATCAAAAATCGAACGTGAAAAAGAAATTTACGGTAAACATTAAAAATATGAAAATCAGACGTAATGACAGAACTTATGACCAGACTAGTTATATTAAGCTTTAATGTAGTATCTAATTCAATTCGTATTTTACGATACGAACGATTAGTATTGGTTTTGGGAATGCTAAATATTATAATAATTCGGCGTTAACGAAATATTTCATGCGGTGCTTGAAATATTTAGATACTAATAAATTTAACGGCTCATTTAACTTAATTATAGAGTTAACGCTACATACATATTGCTAAGGAATATTTTGTTTTGGTTATACTGGCTTGTCTCGTGTAATTGGAAAACAGATATTAAGAACCGTCGCGGTCGCCTATACTTCTTGGATATTTGAGCATGTTTGAATTTAATACACGCCCTAAACAAGATTTGGCACAAAGATTTTTGAATCTATCTGTTGAACAATGATAAACTATCGCGCACAATAACTATTTTAATGCTTAAAGCTAATATCTAAACTTTCGTCTGAAATTTCAATGAATAGGCGTAACTAGGTATGTAATGAATAATGAGAAGAATAGATATAAATAATCTATCTGTATTATAGATCAATGTAATAAAATAAAATAAATTTGCACAAATCGTGATTAGAAATTTATCAGCATTGTGCACGAGGTAACTAAATTTGCATAATGCGTCGGTTAGAGCCGCAACCTCCGACGGATTTTTAATTAAAATTTCCGAAACAGCGTTCGAATAAATCAATTTGATTGATGGTATTTTAATAACCTTTAAATGCGGTATTCAATCATTATTTTCTAATTAATATAGGAAGTTGAAACACGGATTATGAATGAACATAGTAACTAAACTGTATACTAATGAATGTAAAGTATTTCGGGACCAATTGAATGTGAAGTATTTCGTAATGTAACTGTATTGTATTGTATACATATATATAAGTGATACAAGAAATTTGTACATAATGGTAATTACTAATTATTCAGGCATTTTTATCAAAGACAGGTTCTCAGTCCAAATCGCTCCTCATTTAAAATTATACATTGGTTCACCGTATTTTAAGTTAAGGTATATAACGTAGATATTTTATCTAGAATGATACCTAACTAGAATAGTTATAACTATTATGAATATACGAGTAACAATGAAAAAGAGCAACAATGAAACTGTTTAATATTTAAGTGGATGAAGAAACATTTATAACATCCTCTCGAGAAATATAACTTATCCAACAATTGCGGATAATTTACAATATCCGCTATGGATAACTAACTAGATAACACTAGAACATCAAATACATAACGACTATCTTGTGTTAGTGTCGTAAAGAGATTTCACACAATATCATGTCAATACATAACATGAGCTTTACATAAATACAGGTTCAGTAATCCCAACCTTGCAATTATCTGCTTCGTTTATGGAAAATACCGTTTACATAGTCTGTAGGTACAAGGAATTACCTACATCCTACAAGCTACAAAACAGATGCACGTCTATAAAAGTCTCGTAAAATGCATGCTAACATTTTATGTCTATATGCAAATTTACGATCGCGCCCAGAAAAGGTATATCTTTGAGCAGGAACTTACAATATATAAGTTTGAAACTCGGCAGTGAGTAACCATTGCAAGTTGCAAGATTCATGAAACCTTAGTGCACTTTGGCCCCTAACGGAAATTTGAGGTGCAAGTTGCAGCTAATTGGAAAGTCGGATATTATATATCCTTTGGGAGGCCGAGGATTTACGTAGAAATGTACGATAAGTTTGTTAGAGCTATTTGTTAGATGCAGACTAACTCAAAAATTTCACTGCGAACTGGGGAAACGAGGCGAGGTTCTAGTTTTGTAGAAGGCTCATTTAATTAATTATATTTTTAATGTAAGCAAGTAGACTCATAATTTATGTTTGAAGAAGTGTTTATAAAGTTTTAATTACTATATTCAAAGTATAACAATTATATTTATTAAAGAAAAACTAAGAAGAGTTTGAAAACATGAAATACAAAATGATCATTTGTATAGTTCTTAATACATACTAAACATTTCTATAACTCTCACGTATATTCCATTCAACTCTGTCTAAGGTTATTCTCAAACATAATCGACATAAAACGAACGAACGTGGTCACTGCATGTTATCAGTAACTACTGCATACTAAACTAGTGATGTGCAATTCCCGAACTTAATAACAGTTTCATGTTAATCGCTAAACTCGTATGCTTATAATAGAACTGTCTCTACTACATACACAACTATTGGGTTTCTAACAAATAGACAATTAAGAAATATACCTGAAAACGTTTTAATAGTTGGAATAACCAAAAGCTTTACATACAAAGAAGTGGCTTTAGATATTATACTTTTAACAGATTTAAAATGTGATTTATTCATTAAATAAAGAAGCACTCTCGTAAATCTTAACAAATTTATGGAAATCCCCTTTTACTTTACAATCCATCAGAAATAACTCTCTTACAGTAAACATTTTTAAATAAAATATTAACAGGACTTTTGTTATTGAATGGCACTGGAATCGGTTGCATTTACGGACAATCAATTCATCGATCGATTCGTCGTTAGTTTGTCCTAGTTATTTTTTATTAGATACCATTCAGTTTTGATTTGATTTCTCGGTTGTCGATTTGCTTCTGAATATCATTCATTCCTCTCTCTCTAGGTCTAAATGAGTTTGGTATTTCGATAATGAAAAATACGTTAGTTGACATTTAACCGATTTCGTCAATCATTAAAACTTCAATCACTGTACTAAGCACTGTCTATTAATTTACTATCGAAATCAAGCACACCATACGCAAAACGGTTTGAATTAAAAGTAATAATTAAATGATATGATAAAATATAGAACCCCAAAAGGCACAGGGCATTTTTTTAATGGAGAAAATTACAAGCAGGTTCTTTCAATAGAATTTACGTAAAATATTGTCAGAAAATGTAGTCCATATGGAACCTGTGTGGAATTCAGAGTGTATAATTTTTCGCGCCATTTGCCATCGGACGTGCGCGCCATCAGCGTGTGAAAACGTGCCTCTTTTGCTCTACTAACCTTTTAAATTCCATAAAAATATAATAATCATTGGAATAAGAAATTATCTATAAAATCGCCCAGGGACTTGAACACCTCGACGAAAAGCAGTCAGTTTTATCACCAATAAGTGCAATGCTTTTTAAACAAATAAAGAAAAAGTACATACTTTACGTCTTTTAGTAGCAAATACTACGTTTTAAAAATAGCAACGTTTTAAAAGATTTTCTACAAAACCCAAATGGAATAGCGCGTCGTCTTGAAAGATCAAGCAGTATGAAAAAAGTCCGGATCGCAAAACGTAGAAAAAGAAAACTCATTTGACGAAAGCACTAGTTTGCTTTTAAAATCCACGGAAACCAATAGGCGGAGTGAATTCATTGAAATACAGAACTTGTTAGAGTAGTGAACGGTACTGCCTATTTATTGCTGAATAAACAACCACTCAAGGCATGGCATTCGGCGAATTGAATTTAAGTATGCCGAGTGTAAATCGACTTTACAAACTGCTACATCCGCACTACGAATATAACGTTCAATTTATGAATGCGATGGCAAATGAAATATAGTTGAAAGAGTAAAGCAATCTTCAAAGGCACTGCGGTGGGCTATTAATTGAATCCAGAGCAGAACAAAGCGCGCGTTTTATTAGAGCTTCTTTTCGTAATTCCGACGCAGTATTGAGGAGAATTTACCTTTATTAGACGAACTTCAAAATCGATAACCTCTCGTCTGCGGCTTAATGAATACCGCTTGAACGCTTATTAGCCGCAATGCTGACTTCGAGAAAAAGGTTAAATGAAAACTAAGAGGATTCCGCCTTGTCAGCCTAACAAGCCGTGTTCAGGATTAGTTTCAATGATTTTAAACGCAGTTCTCGTTCTTCGTTCAAAGTGACTATTAAAATTACTGCAGACGTTTTCTAAAATTTTTAATTATTTTGTCATTCTACTTTTCTAGATTTATACTTTATAACCACACAATTATTTCAATTTGAAGGCCTGTGAAATATTTATCTTCGGGGTCTTTCCACATAGATTTCCACCAATGCTTAATCTTAGATTTTACTTGGCCAATATCACTCCGTAGGCGGAAAGCGAGGAACCTTTGTGCTGATCTATATTTGAGTTTAAAGACTATTTTTTATATATGTTGATTTGATCAAAGCAACTTTATAAAACATCTTGTAAAACTGTATTAACTCTTTTTACCATTAAAAATTACATTCCATTGTACCTAACAATTGTATTTTCTTTGAAATGTTTAAAAGCATAGTTTATTATTCAAGTTCACTCAGCAGGATTCATTTAGTATATACGCAGTGTTCACTTAACAAAGTAATGACAAAGATCTTAAGGAGATTACTGCTATGATCTCATCTACTTTGTCTTCAAGGTGACGAAGGGATGCTTTTAATTTAAAACTAAATTTAAACAATACTTTAACACTTTTCAATTAAGTTTTGAATTTTGCGACAACTTATCAATTAGTTATCGAGCTATAGATTTCATAGGAAGCTTTAGAATTTAGATAATCATATTATCTGTACATTAATTAGCAGTATTTTTGTTAATTATATACGCGTGCCCCTAGAATAATTTTACCCTTTTTTCTACAATGAAATAAACAAAGAAGAAGAAAGTTTCTTAGTTGTTGAAAACTAAATACAGGATTTAAGAAACCCAAAGCATAAAGTCTAAACATAGTTAACCGCCGAAATTCTCATGAGGCTGAATATAATAGTGCACTACGTAAGCTTCGTTTTTATGTAATAACATTGCAACGCATACGAGAAATTTACACAAAAGCCGCATGTATTAAAATAACGTTAAACGAAAATTAATTTACATACACTGTTCATACGCCATTTAAAAGGGAATTTTATAAATATCTGAATACCGTCTGCCATTTCTGTATCCGTAATCCAATTAAGTTGGAGTAGTGGGTACTCGGTAGTTTCAGTGTAATCACTGCTTCGCCCCATCGAGTGCAGGCAGGTACCATTGTTTGTTTGGTTTCCAAGTTTCGAGTTTCCTATATAAATTGGTTACCTCACTGCCTCGCCGGGGCACGCTGCATACGGATATTCAGAGCGATGATATGGGATTTTTGTTAGAGCAAACTTTGGTAGGAAATTCTAACTAAATTGCTATATATGCGACTGTTAAGATTCGTAGCAAGCTGGATAAAAAATCTAGACGGATCATGAAATGATTTCCTATTATAATCTGTTCTCAAAGTGAAATCATTTTTTGATGTATAAAAACATACTGAATTACTTCTAATTAAGGTCTCCATCTTATAGCTTTGTTCAGAGGAAAACTGTGGGGATAAATGGAAAATAAAAGGCCGACTGAATAAGCCATAGAAAATCGTTACGGTGTCTTTAGATAGAGAGATTAGATTTGTCACATTCATTAGGAAGTGTAACACGAAAAAGGAAATTTTCAAAGACGCCCATAATTATGGCAGCCTCGTTAAAACGAATTCAATTCACCCACCAATGGGAATGGCAAATTTTAATTAATATCCATTTAATTACGTATACTTAATTCAAACTTGCTGTATACATTTATTGTATTGGCTAAACTCACTTATTATTTATAAAATGCATTTGTACAATATTTCCTTCAAGAAATAATTTATAGTTTTTTCTATTTCGTCTTGATATTTCAAAGAAGGTTCAAAACCAAGTACTATTCACGACTTCACGTCATTCTTAGAATTTATACCAGAACGAAATGTTATTAAATTTATTCCTAAGGTTTCTTTCTCCAATTCTTTATAAAGGCAGAATTCCCAGACTTTTAAAGAAGCCAATGCGGTATTCGTACACAAATGTTTTATTATTGTTTCCCTTCTAGAGTTAGGTATAGACTTTGTTAATAAAACAAATTGAAATGGATTAATCATTAATTTGATTACGTTGGACATTACTCAAACGTTCACATTGAAACACACGAGGCATTAATTAAATTTAATTAATAAATAATCGATGGCCAAAATAGTATTAAATCAACCATCTCCCGAACAAACATCGATCGTAGGTAACAGACAAACATTTGTCCTTTATATTGGAGTCGGGACGATCCCTTTTTCATTCATGTTCCTGCATACCGTTAGGGGATATTGGCCCATGAGAACAAAGAATTCCTACGAAACCCAATAGCTTTGGAATCGAATCACGTGTAAGGAATGCTCTAAATAGTTTGATTGAACGCATTTCACTAGATCAACTCCGGCTCTAACAATACCACGTTTTTCTTATTGACAACATAACAAAGCCCGTATTTTCCCTGTGCTCTGCAGATGTTTATAACAAAAATAATACATCAATTATACTGTTTCATTTCAATTAACCAGAAATAATAAACACAATAAATATTTATGAAGAAACGTTGTTCCGGCTGAAAACATCCGACAATAATTAGCGTTAAAATATTTATTTTAAAACATCGGACAGTCGCTTGCATTAACCATTTTCGAGCTACAAAATGAAACATTTTACTGCGGCCAGTTTTTTTGGACAATTTACTTTTCCATAATTAAACTACAAAACAGGCGCTTTCCGGACACGTTTCACATAATATGTGTATCGTTGGTTTTAATTAATTCACGGACACCTGCAATTTTTCCGAGGCACGGTTGCTTTTTTAATGTTTATGAATAAAGAGAATAATTTACAATGTCATTCTTTATGGCATGAACAAAATAAAAAAGATTTTCCATTCATGAATATAAAGTAAATTTTAATAAATAGCCCAAGATAAAACGCCATGCGACACGCCACAAATGCAGTTTGTTAACTGCCATTCAAAGCAAACTAGAAGTTCGCATTTGATAACGTATTTGAATACTAAAAACTTTGTTTCACTTTTATTTATAAAAAAATCTTAATATATATAAATCTCGTGTCACAATGTTTGTCCTCAATGGACTCCTAAACCACTTAACCGATTATAATAAAATTCGCACACCATGTGCAGTTCGATCCAACTTGAGAGATAGGATAGTTTAAACATGTAGGTACCACGGGCGAAGCCGGGGCGGACCACTAAACTGAAAGCTCCATTAATAAACTCTAGGTTTGTATGACTCTAGTATGACTGTATATTATAAATATGTAGTATGATTATATGGTAACTATATTATTTTTAGAGCATGCGCTATCCCTTTAATGAAAAAGTTTTATAGGTACTTTTCAGATACGCACACTAGAGGTTAATTGACATTCTCCAAATACGTAGAGCGCTCATTAAAAATAATTAAAACGCCCAATTTAATTTACGTTTTTAATTTACAAAGACAATACAATAAGCTATTAGTATCTATTATTACAAGTCTATTTAATACTTTTCGACGTATTTTATTTAATATATAAAATTCTCGTGTCACGGAGTTTGTAATTAAACTCCTCCGAAATGGTCCAACCCAATCTCATGAAATTTTTTATGCATATTGGGTAGGACTGCGAATCGGTCAAAATGTATATTTCATTTTTCATTCGCCTAAATGATACGAATAAGGCAAAACAACGTTTGCGGATCAACTAGTAATATAAACAAAAGTTAATAATATGAGTCTAAATCGCAGTTAACTCAGACGATTTCAATTAAATGTAAATAAGCACAAATACTAAACTAACGAAGTTTGTAGACAGGTTGCTCTTCGCAATAGGAACACAAGGACCCTCAACTATGTTGACTTTCAAAAGATCGCATGAGAGCTTGGTTTGATTGGAATATCTTTCTTTACAGTTTGAGTGGTTCTCTGCTCATGTTCGCTACAAATGAGATCGACAAAGACATTAAATTGTTTATCATTCATTAACGTTTTCAGAAAATTAATTCCGCTGTCAATACAGATAACTCATGAAATTCAGCACTCTTGTAAAAATAGTGAGATATTACCATCTTATAAAGGATGTCATTTATTCATCATCACTACATAGTATAAAACAAAGTCGCTTTCTCTGTCCCTATGTCCCTTTGTACGCTTAAATCTTTGAAACTACGCAACGGATTTTGATGCGGTTTTTTTTAATAGATAGAGTGATTCAAGAGGAAGGTTTATATGTATAATAATATCCATTAAATAGTGGAGAAGTACTGTTATTTTTGAGGTTTCTAATGTGATGTCGTAAATAATTACATTTTTTCCGCTTACATTGCAAACGCAGGCTGAACCCTACGAGTTTTATCAAAATAA
>CAJQZM010040981.1:42688-68434 GCA_907164665.1 Colias nastes | reverse complement strand
CAATGAAAAACATCCAGCGCCCGCACATTATCGTGCGCCACGCCACCTGGTGGGGAGGTGTGCGAGAGAGATAGCATACATACAACGGAAAGAGAGGGAAAAATAGGCGGAAAAAGCTAGGTGCCTTCTCCAATAAGTAAGCTTCAAATTACGGTCAAGTGTTTAATGAGGGTTTTTATAGTTGATTTTTGTAGATTAATTGTTTGTATTTTTTAATTTTTGAAAAAGCTTTGAATTATATATTTACAGATACGATATAAACATGCTTCCTGGTGAGTTTTATCTATTCTAATATTATAAAGCTGAAGAGTTTGTTTGTTTGTTTGAACGCGCTAATCTCAGGAACTACTGGTTACTAAGACGGACGGACGGACGGTTGGACGCTAAGACCAACAGGAGCGGAGCCACGCGGGTGAAACCGCGGAGCGCAGCTAGTTTTAAATAAACATTAGATTGCTTATTTATAGATTATATTAAATCTGTAAGTATTATAGGCTTAAATTAAGTCTAAGTATGTTGGCAATTTCTTAATTGTAATAATTATGTTGTTATTTTTGCTTATGTCCAATTTAATCGCCACCCTTAAAATCGCTTTATTAAAAGATGTTTTTCATAATATTATAATAAATAGCATAGTTATTTCTGAATTAAAAATGCTTATTAATTATCAGTTGTCATATTATGTATTTAGGTAGTATGATTTACTTTAAGTTCAATAGCGCGGTTAAAGTAAACAATTTGTTAATTATTCAGATTACAACCAAATTATATACTTAATACATTATACAAATGTGCATACTCACAAACGTTTAAAATGTCATAATATATATAAATCAAAGGTGACTGACTGACTGACTGACATAGTCATCTATCAACGCAGAGCCTTAACCACTGGACGATGTCAGGACATAGGCATCGGATAAGAAAGGATTTTGATCAATTGATAAAATAGGGGATGAAATTTTGTACCATGAAAATTTATACTTTTCCACGCAGGCGAAGCTGCGGGCAACAGCTAGTTAGTGATACACCGTAGCGCTTTTAAACGAAGTCTAGTTAAATAAATGAATATGCGAGTTTGAGGGATAGTTCCCAGTGATGAAATTGTATTGATTAATTTCAGGAACGATCGCCATAATGCTACTCATTGTTCGAGTAGCAACAGTAGACGTCTGTGAAAGTGAAATTAATGAAGAAAGTTGTGCGACTGAAGTAGTGTGTGATAAATATTTAAATTTAAGATACTATTACTCTTATTATGAAATTAGTCCACGCTGCACTCCTATGATGTTATATAATCAGAATATTGGCCGAAATATCCTTCCAATACATTTAGTTTACAAAGGCCAAAGTGAAGAAGATGAAGCAGAAATTCCAGAAACTATTGATTCCGGAATATACTATTATGATTATATAACAACACTAGAATTAAGCAGTAATTATTATTATAAATTTCCACTAATAAAACGCATGAATAGATTGCGTCTACTAAATGTTTCGTACAATTCTATTACAATTGCTAAATTGAGCTCAAGATACACTTTCCCCAATTTAGAAGAAATTGATCTTTCACATAATACAATAGAAGAATTTGAAATTAGTGCTATGAAATCACCGTTCAGTAGCTTACTAAGATTAAATGTTTCTTATAATAAACTGAATGAGATAAAAGAAGCGGTATTTGATCGATTTGCCAATTTACAAATGTTAGATGTTTCATTTAATGAAATATCGAACATTAACCCACTTTCATTTGAAGGTATTAAAAATTTGGTCTTTTTAAACTTAGCTTACAATAAAATTGATGAAATTAATGGATCTCTGTTTAGATTCACAAAACTCACTCACTTGAATTTGAGTAACAACAGATTACAAAACATCTTGTTTAAAGACTTCGAGAAGTTACTTCAATTAAAAGAATTAGATTTAAGTTATAATGCAATAATAACAATTGAGAAGAAGACATTTCAAGGTATGAGTCTTTTAACTAGTGTTTATTTAAATAATAATGTTTTAAATGTATTAGAAAAGGAAATGTTTCATGAAACGACGGATTTGAAAACTATCGACTTATCATATAATGAAATAAGAATTCTTCCTAAGTTTATGTTTGACGGTAAAAGTATAGAAAACTTTGATATACAGCGAAATAACTTAGAAGGCGTCCTAACCAATGGTACGTTTAAGGGATTAATGTTTATTTTGCAATTAGACTTGAGCTATCAAAGCATAAATGGCATTGACGATTACGCATTTACTGGGCTCGATAAATTAGAAGAACTGTTTTTAAATCATAACGAAATAAATTCTATATCGCCAAAATCATTTGACAATTTGCTAAATTTAAAAAAGCTTCATCTTTCCAACAATCAAATTGCTAATCTAGATTTTGCATTGAACAATCTGAAAACTCTTAAATTTCTATCAGTTAGCTATAATTTCATTGGTTTTATTAAAAACAAATACTTTAATGATTTGGTTGCGTTAGAATATCTAGATATTTCTTATAATAATATATCTAAGATAGAACCTAAATCTTTTGAAAATCTAACTCAATTGGTCGATTTTGATGTTTCTAATAATGCATTAACAGATGTTTTAGAAAGTGATACGTTCTGTGGTTTGATGTCAATACCAATACTAGATGTTTCTTCCTCGTTTTTAACAACTATTAAGAACAGTTCTTTTAACCACATGTTAAATCTTCAGAAACTAAATATATCACACAGTGCTGTGAATGAGGTAAATTTTAATGCTTTTATTCATACGGGAAATATAAATATGCTTGATTTATCACACAACGCACTGAAATATATAGATATCAATATAACAACCCTCGCTAATCTTAGCGTTTTATATTTAAACCACAATCTATTAACTGATCTGTCATCAAATCTTTTTATGAACATGAAAATGTTAAGTTTAATCGACCTTTCATTTAACGATATAAAATATTTAAATGACAAAACATTTTCAAACTGCACAGAACTTTCATATTTAGATGTATCATACAACAAGCATTTTAATTTTAACGTATCTATGATGGAAAATCTAAATCGTTTAAATAAACTTTTACTATCTGGTATTGATAAAAATATCCAATTCGACAAAACTATCGATTCACCTTTGAAAATATTAAATATGCAAAATTCTAGTGTCACTAATATAACGAGGCTAGGAATTAATCAATTTTGGTCACTCAATGAATTAATTTTAAGCAAAAATAATATTAAAATTTTAGGAGTCGGAGCACTCACTAATTTAACTAAATTGGACTTATTAGATTTAAGTTTCAATAAAATACAATTTATTCAACCAGGTTCTTTCAAAGACAATAGCCACTTACGTGTTCTGAATATTTCTCACAATCATTTGACAGCTCTCACTTATGGTACTTTCCGTGGTTTAATTTCTTTGGAGACTCTTGATTTATCTTACAATGAAATACCGGATTTACAAGGCGAACGCTTCTATGATATACAAGTGTTGTGTACGAACTGGTCGATGGACTTTGGGTGGCGAAAAGAAGACGAATGTAAATTTGCGCGTATAAAATTTATTCAAAATTACAAGAGTGCGTTTGGTACAATGAATTTTAGCGAAGGAGTTCACTGCTCGGCGGCTGCGTGGCAAGTCGAAGTGGTAGTAGAGGACAGTGGGGTCATCCGCGGCCAATCGCACGGCGCGGGGACGTGACGCCGCGATGACGTAGTAGCAACGCTCCGTTCCGCACGATTTTGTTGCGGCAACATGCTCCCGGCCTTGGAACGTGCTGGTTCCAACGAACTGTCGACCACGAAGCGAAGAATCAGCTATCTGGTGAAGGAAGCGGACAAATTTTAGTGAACGCCCGACGCACGATGCCGTCTGCAGTACGAATGTCGGCCACTCGTGCTACTCCATCCTTCCCCGGATATGTCGCGTGGATGCGCCCCAAGCTCCACTTCAACGGTGGCAATCGGTCATCTTTAATGAGAACGAGCGTGTTCTCCTTGAGATCCCCCTTGTGCTGGTGCCATCTGGTTCGCGTTTGCATCTCGGAGACATACTCTTTGGACCAACGATTCCAAAAGTGCTGGCGTAGTTGTTCCACCCTCTGGAACCTCGGGAGACGAAGCTCAGGCACGTCGTATAGCTGCTCAGCCGTTACAGGTGCAGTCAGCGGACGACCAACCAGGAAATGTGCAGGGCTAAGTGGAAGGAAATCATTGGGATCTGTGGAAAGATGGGTCAAAGGACGGGAGTTCAGGACAGCTTCAACCTGGGTCAATACTGTGCTAAACTCCTCGAACGTTAGATGTGCGTTACCTACTACACGTTTGATATGGTGCTTGCAGCTTTTTACTCCAGCTTCCCACAATCCCCCGAAATGACTAGCGTAAAAAGGTATCATTTTAAAATTAATATTTTGCGAAGTTGCATATGCTTTAATTTCATCAGAACAGGTAGCTAAAAATTTTTTGAACTCATTCATGAGACCGACAAAATTCTTCCCATTGTCAGAAAAGATAGTCACGGGTTTACCTCGCCGCGATATAAAACGTTTAAGAGCTAAAAGATATGATTCCGACGATAGATCGCTAACAAGTTCCAAGTGAACCGCGCGTGTAACAAAACATATAAATAAGCATATGTACGATTTTTGTAACTTAGCACCTCTGCCTTTACGATTCAACGTGAACACTGGGCCAGCGTAGTCGACACCACAACGTATAAACGGATAACCTGGGTCCAGACGCTCCTGCGGTAGATTCCCCATAATAGGCGCGACCGTAGTCGGTTGTAGTCGTGCGCAGCGCATGCACGAATGTACCACCTTCCTAGCGAGGTTTCTGCCGCCGACCGGCCACCACATCTCTCTGAGCGTAAACAGTAAAAGCTGTGGCCCGGCGTGGAGTAAACGTTCATGCTCGAACCGAAAAAGCAAAAGTGAAAAATGATGATTAGCTGCGATTAAAATAGGAAATTTTTTATTAAAACTAAAATTTGGCGAATTTTGAATACGCCCACCTACACGAATTAAATTATTATTTGCGTCAAAGAATACATTTAATTTAGAAATTTGATTATAGCCTGATATATTCGTTATATTTTTATTATTTTTAAGCGCATAATAAATATCGGGAAACGATTCCTGTTGACTCAACTTTGCTAACGTTAATTCAGCACGATTTAATTCCTCGACTGATAATAAACCTGTCCACTTATTAGTTTTATTTCGTGCGTTATTAATAAAACGTAATACATAAGCAGCTGCGCGTTTAAGTCTATTATATTGTGAAAATCGAGAAAAAATAGTTAAATTATCGTTTAAATTATTACTTATGTGACAACAAATATTTGTAGATTTAATTTCCGGTAAATCTGAATTAATTAATTTGGAATGTTTTAAGTCGGGCAATTCAAAATGTACATTATGTAAAAATAACGGACCCTCCCACCATAAAGATGAGGAGCTAAGCGCTTCTAGACCTTGCCCGCGTGAGACTAAATCGGCTGGATTATCCTTGCCTGCGACGTGACGCCATGGATGTTCCTTAGTCAGCTCGTGAATCTCTGCCGTCCTATTTTGAACATAAGGTTTTAATAAATTAATAGGCATACCTAACCAACCTAAAACGATAGTTGAATCTGTCCAAAATACAATTTTATCAAAGTTTGAACGCAGTGATCCAATAAGCTTATTACATAATCGTGCACCTAACAACGCACCACACAACTCTAATCTAGGTATAGTTGTAGGTTTAGTCGGCGCGATCTTACCCTTCGAACATATCAAGCGCACTGTGACATCAGCTGTTGCATTGATCGTACGAGCGTATGCGCAAGCTCCGTACGCGACCTGTGAAGCATCGGTAAATATATTATGTAGTTCGGTTCGCACTGGATCAATGCACATAACGTGACGCGGTATTCGTAAACTACTAAGAAAAGATAATCCATTTATAAATTTATCCCATATTTGCGAAATTTCGTTAGGAACCGATTCATCCCACGTCAATTTTAACAACCAACATCTTTGTAATAAATGCTTTGCGATAGTAATAACCGGACTTAATAATCCTAGCGGATCTTATATTTGTGAAGCACACGATAAAATAATACGTTTTGTCACTACTTCACTCTTTTGTACAATTTGCGTGAAATAATAAATATAATCATCGAGACTATTCCATCCGATACCTAAAGTTTTATTGTTACAAGTTTTATTAAGTAAACATAGATCGTGTGTTTGCGATTCATTAACGCTAGGCGTAATTAAATTTAAATTATGACTAAAAATCCATTTTCGTAATTTAATACATGCTGAATCTAAAAGACTACTAGTTTCTTTACAAATATTTTCTAATTCGGATATAGAATTCGATGAAACTATGAGATCGTCAACGTAAAAACAATTATTAATAGTATCGGCTACATACGGAATATTCGAGTGTTTGGCTAATTCCTTTAAACATCTACAACTTAGATACGGTGCGGATGCCGTTCCATACGTCACGGTGTTGAGTCGGTACACCCTCAGCGGCTCTGAGGGATCATCCCGCCACAAGATCAGCTGCAGGTCACGCTGATCTTCAGCAATATTCAATTGCCTGTAAAATTTTTCAATGTCAGCGCATGCAACATACCTATTCTCGCGAAAACGTAATAAAATAGAAATTAAGTCACCTTGAATAGCAGGTCCAATCATTTGTATGTCGTTTAATGATACGCCGGAACTAGACTTCATACTCGCATCAAAAACTACGCGTAATTTAGTTGTGGTGGCGTGCTCCCTAAACACACCATGATGCGGTAGGAAATAGTGCGGATTCCCATACGTATTGACGAGACTCATATGACCTAAATTAATATATTCCTGTATAAAATCAGAATACATCTTTTTATAATTAGTATTTTGCTGAAGACGTTTCTCTAACGCGTAAAAACGACGTTCAGCTTGTGCGCGTGTATTACCTAATAACTCAGGTGATTGTTTCAACGGAATTGAAACACAGAAACGACCATCGGAAAGTCGACGTGTTGTGCGAATAAAATGTTCCTCACAAGCAATATTATCTTCGCTCGATAATTGCTGTAATTTATTGCTAGGCGCGGATATTTCTTCCAATTCCCAGAAATTCCTAACTAACTTATCGAGTGAATCATCTTCCGTCGATAATGTCGAATAATTACAATTAATATGTGTTAAATTTTTGTTATTAGTATACGGAAAAGATTTAATTGCACCTGACACTATCCAACCTAATTTGGTGTTTTGAAGGAAAGGACCACTTTTAAGGCGCATTTTTCCTTCGGTTATTAATTCCCAAAATAAATCAGCACCGATCAGTAAATCAATAGGTTGACTTTCGTAAAAACTGGGATCAGCTAACAATAAATTGTGAGGAATATTAAATTGATTGAAATTAAATGTAGTTGTAGGCAATTTTGATGTAATTTGGGGCAAAATCAAACATTGAAAACGGGCAGTGAAGCTCCCGTCGCGCGATTTAATTTCAATGTTACAAGATTGCGAACATTGCGTAATAGAATTACCTACACCGTGAATATGTTGAGTGGACTGTAATATTCGTATATTTAATTTATTTGCTAACGATTGCGTGATAAAAGATCGCTCGCTTCCGCTATCTAGAACTGCGCGTGCGCAATAATACTCACCCGATTCATTATATACTTCAACTATCGCCGTAGACAATATGACAATCTGTTGCGAAGAATTGTCATCCTTTGTATGCATAACGGTTTGTGCGTGATTAGTATATTGAAGTTGCATGTGTGCGTTATCTGATGTAACGGGATGCGTATTAGTAAGCGAGGGGTGCTCGTACGTAGTTAACGTCACTGTATTTTGTTTAATTGGTGATAATTTAATTGCATCACAAAGTAAACTATTGTGCTTTTGTTCACACTTTCTACACGGACCAAAAAGACAAGTACCAACTAAATGACCTGGACGCATACAATTAATGCATAAGTTTTTATCCTTTATGAAATTAAACCTATGTTGCGGGGACAAGTCGAGAAACTTCTGGCATGAATATAGCTGATGCCTTTCGTTACATAATAAACATGACTTGTAATGGCTGCGCGACTTATTGGATTGCGATTTAGATGAGTGTTTGTTATCCGAAACTATGTTACAATGAATTTTGGATGATGAATTTTTATTTTGGTAAGTAGAAAATTTATTTGAATTATTTGAAATACTAGGTTTACTGTGATTTACGGAAAGTGTAGTTAATAAATCGGCTTTTTCTTTAATAAATTCCAATAAATCATGTAGCTTAATAATTTTATCTTTATGTATTTTATAAAAAGTGTTCTTAAATTGTTCCCACTCGCGTTCAGTGGTGGGATCTAACTTTGATACCACGATATAAATAATTAATGTGTCCCAATATTCAGTGGGTTCCCCTAAAATTTTAAGAATACGTAAATTTTTCAAAACTGTATCGATTAAATTGTGCAATTGAAAAGCTGATTCTCTGGAGACGTTTTGAAGGGAAAATATTGCTTTAATGTGACTTTGCACTATCAATCGCGTGTTATTAAAGCGGTTTAATAAAAGCTCCCATGCAACCAGATAATTATTTGATGAAAATTCAACGTTTTCTATTACAATTTTAGCGTCACCTTTTAAACTCGCCTTTAAATAATGAAATTTTTGAATTGGTGGTATTGATTTCGAATCATGAATTAAGGACGAAAACGTATCGCGAAATTCTACCCAGTGTTCATGTGAACCGTCAAAGCTAGGTACAGAAATAGTCGGTAATTTTACTGAATCGTTACTAAAATTGTTACAGGTCGTATGTTGGTCGTGCGCTAAGGAACAGTCAATGGATTTATTAACAGATCTATCCTCGGAACTATCTGGGTTTACCATGCAGTCCAGCATCGCCAGGACAACATAATATTCCCTCTCAAACTCGACGCGTGATTCTATGAGTTTATCCGTTTCTGACTCCGGGACAAGATCTTCGATTTTACTTTGTACTTGATTGAAATCGTTCATTAAACTTTGCGCACCTGGTATACGTAGTTTTAGTTCTGCCCTCTGATGCGTGTCAAGGTCAACATTTTCAAACGAAGAAACGTATTTTTTAAAGTTAGTTAACCTACATTTAATTAATCCCCTTTTTTTCCTCAAATCCTTAAGCTCCTTTTGTTCAGATAGAGACATAATTACTGAAGTAAAAAGCTACAAGTACTTACGTGCCACGTGAAGCAGATTCTTCGGTTGCGTAAAAGCACGTGAGGAGGGAAGCAACACCGAAAGCTCTGGAATTTACAAAGCACAGTATCAATCAGATGAAGCTTGAAGGGGTTGGATAAATTAGCTGGCCGTCTTACCAAACTGCACTGTAATTTTGCGACTTCTTGGCCGATTGCGTCTCCAAAATCCAGGATCCGGGGTCGAAGGTCCAGAAATGTTTATGTTTCAATGGATTTAGGGTGGCAAGAAAGTCGAAAATAAACTTGCGCGACTTAGTTTAATGATCAAAATTACAGAATGCGTTTGGTACAATGAATTTTAGCGAAGGAGTTCACTGCTCGGCGGCTGCGTGGAAAGTCGAAGTGGTAGTAGAGGACAGTGGGGTCATCCGCGGCCAATCGCACGGCGCGGGGACGTGACGCCGCGATGACGTAGTAGCAACGCTCCGTTCCGCACGATTTTGTTGCGGCAACAACAAGCATTGAGTGTTTTGATAATTGACTTCAATAAAATAAGCAAAATTGATTTTGAATCCACAATTCATTTTACATTATTGAGCATTGGAGGAAATCCTATTCCTTGTGAAATTTTAGTTAAATTGAAGATAAATGGTCTTTCAATAACAGCCATAAAATTAGACGAACATTCTAATGAAAATATTGATGGAGTCTCCTGTCATGGTCAGCGTGGCATCAAACGCATGGAAAATAGCAGTAAATCCATCGAAAACAACGACGTTTTAAACGATATAAGGGACATATTAATCAGCTTATCAGAAAGAAAATCAACTGAAGAAATATCGAGAGTGATAAATACTGAAAACGATTTTAGTCAAAAATTTGAGAAGTTAATAACTGATCAAACTTTGAAAATGGATAGAAATATAAAGAACGGCGAGGAAATTATTCGAAATAATAACATAACCAATACATTTTTAGAACGAATGTTAAAGTTGATGGTTGCTATGAATTCCCAGGCGACATCGAAACAAGTGACGATAGTAAAAGAGAATGCTACGTACGAAAATATATTACCATATATAGAGCAAGTTAAACAAGGCTTAGAAAGCTCGTTTACAATAGAAAAGGAAAAGATCATTTCTGACTTTAATGACAAAATGACATTGATAAATAAAAAGTTAGAGGAAGTCTCCATTAAAACCACAGAAAAGCCCGATATCCAAGCGAACAAAGCAGACTCTTTCTTGTTTTCCAATATATGCATTGGCTTAATATTATTGATTCTGTTGTGTTTCATATCGTTTAAAATATACGAATCAAAAGTTATGTTGGCTAGACGTAGGACAATAAGTACTCAACGAATTGCTAACGCCATGGATAATTCAAATTTGTAAACTTTTCATATCGATTATTTTTTAAGCTTTCATTAATTAAGTAGTTAAACTCTAATGTATTGATTAAAATTAAAACTTTATGATGATGTGATAAAATATACGTTAAGAAGTGTTGTTTGATGTTTTCTTTATAAAATCCTGTCCTTTATCAAATTGACACTTGGCTTTCAATTCCTTATTCTAAATTATTAAGACCAGTGCCGATAATTTTTGAAACAAAAAAAATCACAGTAGGATGAAACCCATTAGAAAAGGAGGGGAATGTGATAAAATTGAAAGGAAAAATAAATTACGGTCGATCCGAGTTCGGAAAAGGGAGGGGAGGGGGGAGCTTTTAAGGGTAAATGGTTTATCTCGATTTCCAACTCTACTAGTTCTATGGAAAAAAGTAAAATGGCAAAGTAATAATAGGTAATAAAAAGATCTACAACTTTTGTAATTACAAGTTTTTCACATAACCTCAAGATTTAGGAGAACAATTCAAATAACAAAGTTTTTTTTTTTATTTTAACTTTTTCAATTTTTTTTTCTAAGAAATTTAGTTTAAACTTACCTTATTATGTCCCAAATATACACTGTAATTTATTTGATTTAAAATATTCATTTTTTCGCCTTATTTCAACTTAATACCAAAATAACAACCTAATTTTCAATCGAAAATTCTCCCGTTACAATATCAGATTTTTCATCTACTTTCTGATGGTCTTAAAAATATATAGGTATTACAATAGTAAATATTCTCAGAAAATCCATACAAACAGTGTCATAATGGAAATCGAACTGTAAAGGCCAGTTTCAAAACTTACTGATAAATTACTAGTAATCAATACAAATATTTACATACCGCAAGTATAAAGAAATTTTATTATTTTGTGTCATTACTCCTCCTTGGTATATCTAGTGGTTAACGCCTGAGCGTGGAGCCAAGGGGTTAAAACAAAGGTCTCAGTCTGGCAGGACACAGAAGGCTGGTCACTTACTGGTCCGTAAAAGATGGATCAGTGAAACAAATGTTTCGTGCATCTGCCTCATATACCTGAAAGGGACACGGGTCTTCACTTGTTTATGTCATCCTATATATCTATATGTTAAAAAATGATGAGATGTTTTTTTTTCTAATGTATAATAGATCAGCGCTTGACCACGATCTCGCTTGCTGGTAGAAGATGTGGTCTAAGATGGAGAGCGCTTCCTAGAAGGTACCTGTTGACTATTGTCTTGAAGATCTTCCTTAAATTTTTTATATTGTATTTATTAAGATAGGACAAATTAAATCAACAGGCTTGTATAGATGTTCAATGCCTAATAATAATTATTGTGACAACATACCAACAAACTATGGTAACAAAAATAAAAAAAAATATCTACTATTCAACTTTTAGTCTTATGTACGTTTTTTGTAATCTCCTTAACGGTTAGACCGATTTTGATTACCTGAATATTAATTAGTGTTGACTGCAAGTAATCTCACTTTTCAAACGAATTCACGGCCGTCAACTAGTTGGAGATATATTTGTACTATTGTTGAAAGCATAAAAGGAAGTTTAGAAGTATGTTATTCAAGAAATAAGAACTTAAGGCGTGCGAGTGAAGTTCAGACAACGTGTCTCCAAGTCACGTATTCTCTTGTTCATACAGATACGGATTAAAACTATTCAGGGCCCGAACTCATAACTGTTCACATTCATGTTTGCTTTTGTCTATATATTACTCTTTTTTTTTAATTTCACACTTTATATTAACTCTGGGCATATAAACTTAACATATTTTCGCCACATTATATAAATAATTTGAATTACAACTTACAATTAATTACCAATGTTTAAAATTACTGAATAGTATTCCGAAATTTAGAAACTTAACCGATTTTAATGAACTTTGATTCCGATTTTACTTTCCGTTTGAACTTAAGATTTTTGGCAACATATTTTGATATTTGATTTCCTTGGTCGGGATCTCGTACGTGCGTACATACATATACTAGAGTGTAGAAATAAATTGATCATTTAATTTATTTGTTCACATCACCAGTCACCACATTCCAAACCTATAAAATATTTTATAAACAGAGGTAGAGTCAATAATTTTTAAAGTAATTTAAAAAATCATTGAGTAGAGCCTTATGTAATTAATTTCTTTTCCAAAATTTTAATTGCATATAAGATTGTCACTTTTTACTTTTCATTCGATGACAAAACATTTGGGGCCTCAGAAAGATATTTACGAATGAAGCACTATGAATAAAATTTAAACTTTGGTAAGTCTCTTCCTAGTTAGTTTGTATTTGAGTCTGCGATGAATTCCTAATAGAAATCTAATATTCATGGATTATTTGTTGATTTTCAGAGACATATAAGGGTACATGTTTGGACTGCATTTTATTTACAAAGCCTATATTATTATGAAAAATATTCTGTTAATTTTCACATTCCGTACCACTAACCAATAATAAATAGATATTTTCTAGCACTTTACATGTAAAACGTTTACATATACCACGGGAGAAGCCGGGGCGGACTGCTAGTAGGTATTATATACATTTCGATGTTTCATCATCACTACATAGTATAAAACAAAGTCGCTTTCTCTGTCCCTATATCCCTATGTATGATTAAATCTTTAAAACTGCGCAACGGATTTTGATGCGGGTTTTATTAATAAATAGAGTGATTCAAGAGGAAGGGGAATATATGGGGAAGCCGTGGGCGGAAAGCTATGTAGTTTAAAATAAATAACATTCCCCTTACCGAAACAAAACAAAAGTTCAACACATCGCACGTAGTGACGTATATACCTACTGTTACATGAAGTCACTATGCTCTGCAATTTTAAAGACATTTATGTGATACTCCTTGTTGCCCTTTTCAAGTACTTCGACTGGTATTCCAAAACATACCTTATGTCCCTCAACTTAAGAGCAATAATGGACTCTAACAATTCTCCCTTGTTATTTAGATATTATTTCGTCGCGGTGTTCGAAATAGTGATTTAATACAACGGCGTAGAGTCTGTTTTGTTGTGGCAGAAGCGGTTCAGGACATACAATCCTGCATCCGAGATGTTTGCAGTCTATTCAAGATGAGTCGCAGTGGTATCGTCAGGTGTTTTATTCACATGATTCGCGATTTTGTTTGCTTAGAAGTTATAACTGTGTAAAGAACAGAGTATGGGAAAATAGCATTTGAAATTAAAGGCTTTTTGAAAGATGCTATGCAAAACATATATCGTACTAGCTGCTCCGCGCGGTTTCACCCCCGTGGCAAACAAAACAATAAATGCAAAGTAAAATCTAACAAACATTTGTTTACTTTTTTTTAAGTCATAGCGAATCCTTTTTTGCAGACCGTAGGCTGTACGTAATCGTCAGTGTGACGTTATCGACGCGAGGTGCAAACTTAGCTTGGTGGTTAGCTTGGTTACAACAGTTTGAACCATGAATATGAATTAATAGATTAGTAAATTTTAACTCTGCTATTAAATATAACTCTATCAGCAGGTCGATTCTGGGTTAGACGTAAAAAATGTGGAAATAATTTTATTTAATGTTTTTATCTAAAAGTTACTTATCAAGTGTGCCATAAAGTCAAGAAAGTAAAAAGGGGCTATTATAGCAATAAATCGCTAATCTTTTGCGTGAAAACACGGGCTTTTTCACAGCTAATGAGTGAGTCATTCTCGGCTACAGGGAACTTTAATGAAGAAGTTGTGTGTATGTACCTACGGTAATCCAGTCAAAGAGAAAGACGTATTCAACCACAACATATTATATACTAGCTTATACCGCCCGCGGCTTCGCCCGCTTTGTCTAAAACCTAATAAATTATATACTAAGACCTTCCTCTTGAATCACTCTATCTATTAAAAAAACTGCATCAAAATCCGTTGCGTAGTTTTAAAGATTTAAGCATACAAAGGGACATAGGGACATAGGGACAGAGAAAGCGACTTTGTTTTATACTATGTAGGTAGTGACTAAACATTACAAATGCACAAGTCTTGAATGAATCTCAATGAATTATTTCTTATTAATGAATTATGATGAAAGATTACTCAAAGACTACTATGAACTTTTATTGAAGAAAGCCAGCACAGCTTCGCTTAGGTTGACCCTGGACAAATTGAAAAAAAATAATATTAAAAAAAATGCAACTACCTTGAAACTGTCAGAACTAAGCCGAATTTAAATAGGACCATACTAATGGCATAGCTTTCAAATGAAAAAGTATCATAAAAATCGGTTGTCTCTGTCCCACAGCTTATGTTACTCGGTAGAGACGTAGCTTTCTCGTGGTAAAACAATTTATTACATCGGTAGAGTAGTTTTTGAGACAAATCGTTACAATAATAATTCGAATCCTACTTTATAATTTCAGGATATCGCTGTTCATACTTCTGCACATTCAAAGGGCAATCCTCAGTGATGACGTCACGAAACGTTAGTCGTTGAGTATTAGTTCGTGGTTTTACGCAGAACATTGGTCGATTCGCTTGACTGCTCTGGCGTCACTATTGTAACCCTTGTATAATGCGATTTGCTTTGATCTGTAACTGAATGCTGCCTTGTAGTGGCCAGTTTGTCCGATCATGTAATCGTAGTGACTGCAGAATTTGGGAATTTTCTAAAATATGTGGTAATAGCTCGGTTAAGCTGAAACGTTTGTCGGTATATTTTTAAATTTTGTGAATTTAGGTAAAGTGTAGTGTGTTGAAACTATAAAATATTTTTTTTTTAATGTTTTTAAATAAATCACGTTAAATATCCGTTTAATTTTGTTTTCAATCATGTTGCTTTAAGATACGCCATTAAAAGAATGACCAATGGCTGGTGAGCAGTCGGGCGGCGTTCATTAAACTCTAACTACTGAAACCGAGTGCGTAGTTAAGTCTGAAGTTAAGCCGTTGGAATTCATTTGCCCTCAGTCGCCGGCTAAATTATTCAGTTTAATTCTTCCACTTTTTGCCGACGAAAAAAATGTGCAATTATTTCCATGGATACTTTTTCTTCGTGGCTCAAATGTTCTAGGGTTAAATTGCGTTTGTGAAAAGCGTATGCTGGTCGAGTACTTTAAAAGTCCCGTATGCCCTTGCGGGTTATGGGACACTCTCGTGTCCTGCTAAACTAAACTACTTATATTTGTTAGTAGGGACCAAACAATACGGGGAAGACGGGAAATCGAACTTAGGCCAATGCAGAATGAAAATATTTTAAGAGTTGGTTTTATTTCAAACATGAGCTTTCTTTTTTTTACATATATTATGGTAAAATGGTTATTGAAAGTGCTAAGAGGCTTTTTGTGAATTTATTTTAGAGGCAAGCTGTTTCTCCTAAACACAGGTTGCCCAGTAACCTAGCTAGGGAAACATTGGCTTGTATAAATTGTTTTGGTAGCCTTTTTATTTATATACTTTTACATGAATATTAATTGTATATTGTAATAAATTGTAATTGTAATTGTATGTATGTATGTTTAATAATAAATAAATTTGAATTTGAATTTGAAAGTATAATTCCTACCTCTATAAATATATCACTTAAACCCCATAAATAATTCAGGTGTTAAAACGTAACGTAGATAAAATATTATGACAAAGTTACTTTCTTGTTTACGTTAGAATTTAGATAGCAAAGATTATTAATTTATTTATAGAATATATATATTTGTTCGCAAATATTACAATTTTAAATATTATGTTTATATAGAGTTTTTATGTTTGATTTTACACGACTATTATACATAGAAATAAAACACTTTACAGACTCTCTCTACCCGTGAATAGTTACGTAGTTTCTAAATATATTCGCATAAAAACAAAATGAGTTATGTATTATGTGCAATATATGAAACTACAAAATATGTGAGACAAAATCTATTATCTATACAACAGTATCTACAAGACAGATCAGCAATTCAAGTCTATGTGTGTATCTATGTATAGGCACTCCTCTCTTTCGATATAGAATGTAGTATACCTACAAACAATACTAGGCACTGACTAGATCTAAACAAATGAAGGCATCGACATCCCATGTCACTTGAATGGGGTCAATTAACCGTCTCTCTACGTTATTTCAACCCTTCACTGCGTATTTATATCGGATAGGGTAAAGGGTACTGTTACCGGCTAGTTCCAATTAATTATACTCGTTTTAAACAAGACACCTTTTTTGACGAGATACTTTAACGAGGTTCAAAGGTAAAGGCTTGAGTAATTTGAATAATATAAAAAAGGAAAATATTTTCAGTGTATAACGAGACACTAGGAAATTAAAATAATAGAAAAAATTCATTTTATTATTCAAGACATTAATCGTTAAACCAGGCCTTTTACAATCACTTCTAACAAGTTTTCAATGGTGTAAATACCTACTACGATTTTTTGTATATTTCAATAGTTTGAAAGACGGTTTCAACAAAGAGGATCAACTAAATCTTCTAGTAGTGTCGTTCTTCTTAAAGGTTATACAGATAGTTGTTTTAATCATTACTAAAAAACTGTCACAAGCAGAATAAATAAAACCTCATAAATGTTAATTTAAAGGTAAAATTAAAAGGACAAAACTTCACAAATGCAAATATGGTAAAGGTAATGAAATATTCATAAAAGTAAGGTGAAGCAATTTAGCTGGAAGCCATTTTCTATGGCTGTGGACGGAAGTCGAGTCAACCATTTAAGATATCCAGACTTAACTGCATTCATCTCTGAATATTTTGATGAAATTCCTTATATATGTTGTTAGCAAAACTTGTATTATGTATGACTTATGATATCGAACGAATAGTAGCTAGATTATACTTATATCGAAAATCATGACATATGTTTGATATTTATTATATGACTAGGACTCTATTTCTCGAAATGCGTGTGAGATGTATTTTAAGCGCAACTTAATTCTAAATTGCAAATAAATCTATATACCTACTTTATATGTATAATTAAAGGCAAGGCACATATACATCCGCACACAAGTAAATGTCCCCGTAGGGCCACACAACCTTTCCTCTCCTTCAATCTAATAGAACCTTCCACAATAAACGAATTTACCCTACAAAATCGTCATTTTTCTACTCGCTAAAGTTGCAATGTATTGAGTGCGGTTGCGAGCAGTCTTTTCATCGCGCAGACGACAAAAAATTAACTTTGTATCCCTCTTGTATTTAGTTTGCACAATAAGCTATTGATAAAGTAGGTGAGGGCCGTACCGATGTAACAAAACACATTGTCTTAGTATGAACTAGATGTGCCCCGCGGTTTTACCTGCATTACTTGGCTTCTATTGGTCTTAGCGTGATTATAATATATAGCCGATAGCTTTCCTCGATAAATGGACTATGTAACAGTGAAACATTTTTTCAAATCGTACCCGTGATTTCTGAGATTAGCGCGTTCAAGCAAACAAATAAATAAACTCTACAGCTTAAATTAATAAGCTATATAAAAAGTATTAGAATAAGCAAGAAACACAACAAAATGTATGTACGTACACAATTTACAATAGACAATTAATTTTTTTGACTAAACTAATTATTGAGAAAAACTTTGCTAAAATTATAATAATAAAGTGTGTTTGATTCTTTATCTTTCACGTCGTAACGGAGTGATGTTCTTGGCGTGATTTTGTGTCGGGAGATAGTTAAAATTTATAGGCTTCTTTTGCATATGTTATTTAAATGGGATTTTCCTTGACTAAGCGGGTGAAGCCACGGGCGGAAAGCTAGTAATAATTCTAGTAATTTATATAGGGCCAACATATCATTGTTAAGGCTATCAGTGTAATTTATGCTACATTTTCTTGCGAGATGTATACTTATTTTCTTTTATTATGAATACAAGAAGGAACTCAAGTAAAATCCCTGTATCTAACCAAAGCTCACAAACACGTTCAAAATTTAGTCAGTTTTACAACACTTTCAATGAAAAGCGTATAAAAAAAGACCTGTCAATTTTTTGCCTTCCATTTTATATGTAGACCACATAAAAAAGAACGATGTAACAAATTTAATACTGGATAAACTAAAAAATACGGTAATACAATAAAGCCATAAAGGAAATAAGCCGAACATAACAAACACCTAACAAAAGGTAGAGAAAATATGGGCACATTAACAATATTTCCAAAACCAACGTCGCTAAAATTCTTCGTGAAGTATCGACTACTGGGTTCCGTAGAGTTTTGTGTCGTATTTTTCTCTCAAAAGTTGATTTAAACCGTATTTAAAATTGAGGAACTGTTATTTAAAAATGAAATTTATTAATGCAATGTCATAAACAACAAAAATCTTTATCAGAATTTATTTATTTAAGTAATGAAAAGTCTACACACCAAGATGTAATATCCATGGAATATTTGGTGGAATTAAAAGCAGGTTCAAAGATATTCTGTTTTTGGTAGAAACGAACTTCATTATCTTAGCTAATGTAGTAAATTATCTTAATAAAATGCAACTCAAAAGAAGTATTTTCTGTTCTGCCTCTTATAAATATTAACTCCGAAGTTTAACTTCAAAAATATTTTTATCTCGTAAGAGACCATATTTCAAATATATTGCTGTCCTAGATAGAATTTTGATGTTAGCCGTGTGATCTTTATACATTTTAATGTATCCGGTACGACTGTATAAAAACATTGGTTTACATAATTGCCAAACAACCGTGCTTTGAGTTTACATTTTAAAATAGCACTCATTGCTATGGGAATCTATACCAAAAGAGAGATGACTTTAATAATATGATCTCTAGAACTGTTAAGCATTTACAAATTGATGCTCGTGATTTTTAACATGCTTTTATTAGCTTCACCTGTATGTTTGTGTGTAATTTGTGATTACTCTAGACTCGATTTTGATCCACTTTTAACAGAAATATTTTATTCAAATTCTGTACACATAAAAAGGATCGGTGACAATACAAAAATATCTATAAAAATATTTTTTTCAATTTCTTTATTAATAATACATTTATTTTTTAAATATTATATAATCAGTTCAGTTAATGAGAAATGGGGACTGAGTCATCATCAGTTTATCTACAATTTCTGCTCAAAAATATTTATTTTAATATACATAGCTTGAACAAACATATATTATAAAACAAGAAAGCTGGGTTTTACTTGATCTCTATAAATAACATTAGAAAGATTAATATGGTAAAGAGATTTAGTTCTTTTCGACCGTCCCACTGATCCCTAAAACCCTGAAAGCCTTCTCGCAAACACTTGAACAAGAAAATTGCTACGGCGTCTAGAGACTGGCATAAATTCATAACTTTACATCATCATTTAAAAGAAAAAAAATAGTCCAGGGCCTTGATGAGTGCAAGCGAAAAGGGGCTTACTGTTAAGTGCTTTTGGGTTGAATTTTATATTGCGTCATTAAATCTGGAAAGGCAGACAGCTGACAAATTATTTGGGTCATTTTCGTTAAAAATATATTTTGTTACCTTTTCGCGGCGGTCGGGGCAAGTGTTGACGTTTGATATGTTTTTACCATATTTCTCTTCTATAATAACATTATAAAGAACGTATATGTATTTCATTGTTTATTTGCAATCAGTGCAAAACTACTCTATTAATTTAAAATACTTTAACCATTCTAAAACTGTATCACAATTTTTCGACACTTTATAATCTCGCGAGTTATATTATGGACTAAAGTTGTTTATAATCTTACGTTGACGTATAGCTACACGTATAGTAAAAATGAATCGCCAAATGTGTTGCGCAAAACTCGGGAACGGCTCGGCCAATTCAGGTAATATTTTTAGCGTTCTTGTTTAGACACAAGGAAGGTTCTTACAGAGTGGAAACACGAAAAAAGGGCAATAGTATGCCGAAACCAACGAAGATAAATTAAAAAATAAATATTCATAAGTAGCGGCAAAAATAACAACTATACATACAAATAAAACTAATTAAAATAAGTATATTTTATATGGAACTAGCTCATCGCCCGCGGCTTCGCCCGCTTTGTCTCAAACCTAATAAATTATATACTTAAACCTTCCTATTGAATCACTCTATCTATTAAAAAAACCGCGTCAAAATCCGTTGCGTAGTTTTAAAGATTTAAGCATACAAAGGGACATAGGGACATAGGGACAGAGAAAGCGACTTTGTTTTATTACGATGTAGTGAATAGGTACGCATTCTTCGATTTAGATTAAGACGAGACACGTCGAATTGTATTACAGTAGATAACCTAGTTTCTAAATTAGGCTAAATTATAGGTACGCTTGTAACACAAATTTGTATTAAGTTTCCATTTGAATCGAATTCAGTGTTATCAAATTCAAAGACGCGTTCATCATTTCAGTTCCAAGTTTGTTAAGTTTCATACTTATTTGCTTAGATAATGAGTGGTAAAGCAAAAACTTACTTTAATAGGTCTAGTCTTTAGTCTTACGTTAGGTATGTGTTTCTTTATATATTTAAAGATCATGCATTAATATCTGGTAGTTTTGAGTCTACAATTTTTCAAATTAGTTTAACCTGGGTCTTACACTTGCGTACTAATATTCGTACAATGTACCTACGAATGTTTGCGCGCATGCAGCGAGTATTACTTACTACGTAAAATTTAAAATTAACAGGTTTGCATATTCGTGCGAATGTTTATGATCGTCATTGAACTAAAAAAAGTATAAAAAATGCATTAAAATAAGAAATGTAATAAATAATATGGTTACGAAAAGTTTTCCGAGCGAAAACACGTCGTTTTTTGGTTCTGTACAACTATACAATAAATAATATTATGATTATACAACTTCACTGCATGATCGTTTTTTCTATATAAAGCTTAGAGACGTTTTTTATATTATTAACCACCGGGATTGAACCCAGTACATTTTATCTCTACACACAATTGCACATAGTGTGCGTCCATAATGTTCACACTGAAACTGCAAACCCAAAGTGAATTCGAAGCTAGACGTAGAGCAACTAACCCAGCAAAGAATTGAAATTTTTCACTCAGCCCGAGGTAAAACGTGGAAAATTAACCGGTAATTTTAAAGTGGATCATGCATTTTCCTAATTAAGTAGAGTAGAGAGATACATGTAGCATATAAATTAATTTATCGTGTAATAGCTACGTCCTGTGAGATTAATATTGTATCAGGGAAACCTTTTACATTACTGTGCTACGTTTGAATGAAAAATTCCTTATTGCACACTAAAATCCTACCCATAGGTTGTCTGGTAGAAATCGCTCAGTAGCGATAAGACCGCCTTTTTGGCTTTACATTATATTGTCTTTTTCTTTTTGTTACATTGTCTGTTTTTATTTGATGCTGAATAAAGTGTATTTATTTTATATTTATTTTTTGAAATGCAGGATTAGAAAATAAGAGCTATACTTACAAGTAATAACATGTACCTACAGAGGGCGGTCAAATCGCTGTAAGCGATTTCTGCAAGACAACCCGATAATTTATTTAAAAATTATTGAAGTTTCACTTCAAAAATTACGGTATCTTCCTTTTGGTATCAAATATGATAATGTGAATGTATTGATACCTGCATAATATTATTTGAAATAACAGGACAGTAATAAGCAAGGTGAGTAACTAGCTAATTGTAAACACACCTCCACTTCAGAATAAAGCAATCTTTCTCACTTAGCTCAGACTGTAACCTATAGGGATTTTAAAGAGCACTAGAAAAGCGAAGCTACCATAAGTATTTATTACATGTTTGGCTATTTATTATCATCAATTAGGTAGTATACCCAATGGAAATTTTAATAGTAATAATAAGATAAATATATTATAGTTAAAATTATTATTATCTGTCTGTGTTTTTATGAAGAAACTAAGATAATAATAAAATCATTGCCTATATTTATACCAATAACATATTAATTATACACAAGTTGTTATAATAATAATTAAAACATTATGGATAATCCACTCAGTGATTTATGAGAATCAGAATTCAGTAGAATGCAAAGAAAAAAATTAAATTGCTTCAGTGAGTGTAGAAACAATAAATATACATTAGTTTTTCTAAAAAAAAAATTAAAAAAAAAATTATTTTGCACAAAAACAATCTCTAAAGAGTAAGTTTTATGATAATCATTTAGCGTTAAAATAGTTATTTTGCTGGTATATTCCCTAACGAAAACTTATTATTTTTGTAACTTTCAAACCTTTTTCCTTGTGGCACAATGCTCTGTTTGTTCAATGTAATTAACCACGTCGGCCATTGTCTCATCCGTTCTAATGATAAATTGTTTTCTTGAACCGTCCGCAAACTAAGGTCTGCGGCTTTTATACTACACGACACTGGTACGACACGATATCGGATGTTAATAGATTAAGTAACGTCTCGTATAGGAGAATATACAGAATGTAATAGAAAGAAAAATATGTATTTAATTATTGGTTTGATTATAAAAATGTTAACTATAGATAGGTTAGGATGCAATTTTATTTTTGGGTTAGGTAAGTGATCTATAAACACGGTAATATTAACTTCTGTAGATATGTTTACATATTGTAATAATTAATAATACATGTAATAGACTCCTTTCGACTAGATTGTGGCCCTCTTTGAACGCACAGATTTTATTCAAAATTTGTACACTTATCAAGGATCGAGAACAATACTATAATTTGTATGGGTGACAATTAAAGAGTATTTTTAACTAAATTTATTTTTAACCGACTTCAAAAAAGGAGGAGGTTATCAATTCAGCCAGTATATATATATATATATATATATATATATATATATATATTTTTTTATGTATGTACACCGATTACGCCGAGGTTTCTGAACCGATTTACGTGAGTCTTTTTTTGGTTGATGCGGAATGATTTCGAATTGGTACCATAAAAATTTGATACGGATAGATATATAATTTTTATTTTATGAGCATTTTTGTCTGATCTCGATGACTTATTTTACAATTTTTTCTTAAAACATAATGACGTTGAAGGACGTTGTTTATCAGTGATGAGTGAATAGATCACACGACAACAATAAATTACTTTTTAGATTTTCCGTAGGCACCCACTATTTTAGTTTACAAGCTATAAAACCTTTATTCTACGGTCAACATAAAATCGAATTTAACGACTGCGGGCATCAGAATGGATCCAACGTAATCTTGTGCGTTTTATTATCTGTCCCGTGGCGATAGCGGTTATATTGTTTCATTTTTTAACCGACTCCGAAAGAATATCAATTGCTAACCATGTTGACACGGAAATCTTGAAGTGAAACTTCTTTAGGCGCGTTGAGAGTAAAATCTCAAGGTCAGGGAGGACGATTTTGGTGTCTTTGCCAAAGAAGTTTCACTTCTGACACGTGTGCTCACACGCTCTTTTTTTGTTTGACCCCTTTATTATCTTTTTATTTAGTTTTTTTATTTATTTCTTTTTATAATAGGCTGGTCTGTGCGGACAGACCGAGCAGGCGCGAAGTAACTAGTGGACCATGGCTAGGTCGAGGAAAATGTCACGAATTTCATCAAAATCGGTTCAGTGGTAAACAGGAGATACTTTCACATTAGCGCGTTCAGCGAAACAAACATATTAATTACTCTACAAATATTAGTAAGTATCATCTAACCTAATTTAACAACCTTTGTTATTTCCATAACTAACGCAGTATTTTTAACTGCGTTGATTTTTCAAGAACACTAACAACTAATATATACCTATGTATAACTAGCTGCGCCGCGCAGTTTCACCCGCGGAAAAATCGCGTATCTATTATTATTATTCTGATGTAAAACCTAGATTTCTGAAAAAGTCTCATCCAAATCTATCCAGTAGTTTTTTCGTAACGGAGTAACAAATATACATACATCTTCCACACTTTCAAATATATAATACTAGTTGGGTTTAGGATAGGTTAAATATTTTTAATTGCCTTTACTTGTTCTATATATTTTGTAATCCTGGACTTATATGCCATCTTACTCATCTTAATATATTGCTTATATGTATGTATATGTATGTATATTCATATACAGTGTGGAAATTTTCGATGTGCCCTGGAGGGAAAGTACTTGACATACTGGAGATAGCAAATTATGCTGAAAGGAAACATTCCTTTATTTATAAAAAGAAATAGAACTGCATTCAAAGATTTTCAAAAATTCACTTGCTTCTACCGGGAATCGAACTAACTAAAAATTAAAAAAAATTAATTCTTCAAATTTCCACACTGTATACCTATACTTCTACCAGGTAAAAAAAAGTAGTTTTACAAAAAGATCTCTCAAGACTCGTGAAAAAACTACTGCTTTTGGAGGTACGTTTTAATGACGGGTGAAATCGTCTAATAGTTACTATCATCATAGGTAGGTATTTTACTAACACGCTTTTATTAGCATCACCTATTTGTATGCAACTCTTTTAGTCTCGATTTTGACCCACTTCAAACGGATAGATTTAATTCAAACCAAACATCAACAAAACGTCACTTTCAAACCTTGTACCCTCTAAGTACTTTGTACTATTATATAAGTACTAGCTTTCCGCCCGCGGCTTCGCCCGCGTTTTCAAAGAAAAACCCGCATAGTTCCCGTTCCGTGGGATTTCCGGGATAAAACCTGTCCTATGTGTTAATCCAAGTTACCTTCTATATGTGTGCTAAATTTCATTGTAATCGGTTCAGTAGTATTTGCGTGAAAGAGTAACAAACACACACACATCCTCACAAACTTTCGCATTTATAATATTATTATATTATATATTATAATAATAGTAGGAGGATAGGATAGCATTATAATTATTTATAGCATCAGCATGTTTATAGCATACGAATAAATTAGTTCGCAGTGGACAACCGGCGTTAGATAGTTACAATGTAACAAAAACTGCGTGTGTGTTGAAATATGAGTGGGCACCGATAAATTGTTGATAGGCTACTAAGTATTTAAACATTTCGGGGAATCCCCGCTTTTGCGGCGCATGAGATGAACAAACTATACCAATTGCATGGCCTTAATCTATACCACAGAATACATAATAGTAGCTAAACGCTACAGAACGGACACTCTCCGCCTCCCGCCAAAATTAAACTTACCTCACCCCCGCGCGATCAGACATAAAATGGGCCATATTTTTCTGCAAGGACGATACGCAACGAAGATTGACAACATTAATCTAATTGACTTAAAGTAATTTTATTATTTTGGATTTGTGATTATCGTTTTTCGTAGAA
>CAJQZM010040981.1:7430-42288 GCA_907164665.1 Colias nastes | reverse complement strand
GGCGATAGCGGTTATATTGTTTCATTTTTAACCGACTCCGAAAGAATGTCAATTGCTCACTGACACGGAAATCTTGAAGTGAAACTTCTGTAGGCACGTTGAGAGTAAAATTTCAAGGTCAGGGACGACGATTTTGGTGTCTTTGCCAAAAAAGTTTCACTTCTGACACGTGTGCTCAACGCTCTTTTTTTGTTTGAAACCTTTATTATATTTTTATTTAGTTTTTTTTTATTTATTTATTTTTTTATAATAGGCTGGCCTGTGGGGACAGACCGAGCAGGCGCGAAGCAGCTAGTTGACCATGGCTCGGTCGAGGAAAATATCACGAATTTCATCAAAATCGGTTCAGTGGTATATGCGAGAAGAGCCAGACAAACAGACAGACGGAGATACTTTCGCATAAGCGCATTCAACTAAACAAACATATTAATTACTCTACAAATATTAGTAAGTATCATCTAACCTAATTTAACAACCTTTGTTATTTACATAACTGACGCAGTATTTTTAACTGCGTTGATTTTTCAAGAACACTAACAATTACTAATATATACCTATGTATAACTAGCTGCGCCGCGCGGTTTCACCCGCGGACAAATCGCGTATCTAATAGAGTTGGAAATACAACTCTATTAGATATAATATATTATTATTCCGATGTAAAACCTAGATTTCTGAAAAAGTCTCATCCAAATCTATCCAGTAGTTTTTTCGTATCGGAGTAACAAATATACATGCATCTCACAAACTATCGCATTTATAATATTAGTGGGATAGGATAGGTTATATATTTTTAATTGCCTTTACTTGTTCTATATATTTTGTAATCCTGGACTTATATGCCTAATCTTCATATCTTGCTTATATGTATGTATAATAATATGTATATTCATATACAGTGTGGAAATTTTCGATGTGCCCTGGAGGGAAAGTACTTGACATACTGGAGATAGCAAATTATGCTGAAAGGAAACATTCCTTTATTTTTAAAAAGAAATAGAACTGCATTCACAGTTTTTCGAAAATTCACTTGCTTCTACCGGGAATCGAACTAACTAAAAATTAAAAAAAATAATTCTTCAAATTTCCACACTGTATACCTATACTTCTACCAGGTAAAAAAAGCAGTTTTACAAAAAGATCTCTCAAGACTCGTGAAAAAACTACTGCTTTTGGAGGTACGTTTTAATGACGGGTGAAATCGTCTAAGGGCCGATTTTTCAATGCTTGGATAAAACTTATTCGTCGAATAATGTATAAAACTACCATTTTAAAAACGTATTCTAATTGCCCGTATTTGACAGTTTACGTGACATTTTAATATTATCGTGTAATACTTTTGGACGGATAAGTTTTATCCAAGCATTGAAAAATCGGCCCTAAGTATATTAGTTACTATCATCATTTACTAACACGCTTTTATTAGCATCACCTGTATATATGTATGCAACTCTTTTAGCCTCGATTTTGACCCACTTCAAAGGGATAGATTTAATTCAAACCAAACATAAACAAAACGTCACTTTCAAACCTTGTACCCTCTAAGTACTTTGTACTATTATATAAGTACTAGCTTTCCGCCCGCGGCTTCGCCCGCGTTTTCAAAGAAAAACCCGCATAGTTCCCGTTTCCGTGGGATTTCTGGGATAAAACCTATCCTATGTGTTAATCCAAGTCACCTTCTATATGTGTGCTAAATTTCATTGTAATCGGTTCAGTAGTATTTGCGTGAAAGAGTAACAAACACACACACATCCTCACAAACTTTCGCATTTATAATATTATTATATTATATATTATAATATTATAATAATAGTAGGAGGATAGGATAGGATTATAATAATTTATAGCATCAGCATGTTTATAGCATACGAATAAATTAGTTCGCAGTGGACAACCGGCGTTAGATAGTTACAATGTAACAAAAACTGCGTGTGTGTTGAAATATGAGTGGGCACCGATAAATTGTTGATAGGCTACTATTTAAACATTTCGGGGAATCCCCGCTTTTGCGGCGCATGAGATCAACAAACTATACCAATTGCATGGTCTTAAATTCTTAATCTGTACTAAATATTATTAAGCTGAAGAGTTTGTATGTTTAAACGCGCTAATCTCGGGAACTACTGGTCCGATTTGAAAAATTCTTTCGGTGTTAGATAGCCCATTTATCGAGGAATCTATATTACATAATCTCGCTAAGACCAACAGGAGCTGAGCACTGCGGGTAAAACCGCGGAGCACAGCTAGTAATTTATATATAGATATCTCACAAAAAAAACACTTATATACATTAATATATTTCTCTAATGAGCAGAATTAACTGATTTTTAACACGATTTAATAGCTTCATCTATATTTTTGTATGTAACCGACTCCTTATGACTCGATTTTAACTTTAAACGGACAGATTAAATTGTTACATTGTGCACTTATCAAGGCACGGTCACAATTCAATAACGTCATGCGTTTTTCAAATAAGCGATTTTTTTAAACTATACTACTGAGAGGTAAATGGTTATATAATATGCAAAAAGCTGGCCTCGTCATCACTTTTCAAGCGAACTGCTTATAGTTTTGCGACTAATAATAATTTTATTAATTCCAGATCTTATAAATTTTTAAAGAATAGAGGTCAGGTACGTACGTACATATTATAGTAAAAAAAACTGTTAAAATATGAATTGAAATTAAAGAAATAAAACAACATAGCGTTCAAAAATATAATTTATTTTCAAAAACATACAAAATTTCTTAACATACTTAACTATACCTGGGCGCAGTCAGGTTGAGCAGCTAGTAATAATATAAACATAAAATCATGTACATTAAGTATTTCTATTTACATTTTGAATATGATTTTTACATCATTATTTACTTTGCAAAAATAAACTTTTTTTTGATTACAGGTATCAGTCAGGATATTTCAAAACGAAAACTTAAAATAGTATTGTGTTGTGTGTGCTTGTGCATAACTATAACAACACAATATGTACCTACATTAATACCCAAACGTAACAAAAACTAACATACATTCAAATTCATTGAAATGCTTCTAACATTAGGTCAGTCTGGAAAAACGTGCAAGTATCACACATGGGAGTTATCCATAGGGACAACTATTTCGTGTGTACTGTAGGATCTACGTTTAGGTGTCAGTACAACAGATTCATAAATTTTATACGCTGTAAAACACAATACAACTGTCAATAGCAATCCCATACAAATGTCTGTAAAAAGCACTGAATTTGAGTGTTTTTCTAATTCTGAAGTAATATGTTCAAGAGATTTGTTCATTGTCTTATTCATTATTGCTATCTTTTCATTCATTACTGTCATTTTATTATCACCCCCATCTGGAGTGGCCAAATTACTATCATTGACAGTTGTATTGTATGGGTTATTGTTAACCTTGGAAACATTGAATAAGCTTGTTGTTTTTGGAATCACCATCTTATCGTTTACATCACTCTGTAAAAACCTTTCCAGTAGCGTATTTGTAATATTGCTTCCAACAACGAGGTCTTTTAATCTGTCATTAATTGAATTAAAGTTTCGATCTTGGTTAGATTTGTCCATTGATAATTTTACCAAAACATCCCGGATATCAAATAGAATCGGATCACTTACATTAGAATTCATATTATTATTTCTGGATCCATAGATCCTTTTGTCACTGCCACTACAAGTGATACCGTGAATGTTCTCTTTACTGCTTTCATCTTGAATCATTGCTGTTATATTAAACGTATATTTACTTCTTTTAAATTTAACTAATATTTCACAAGACAGAGGATTGCCGCCTATACTTATCATCGATATGTGTTGATTCGAAAACTCTTCAAAGCTGATTTTGCTTATATTATTAAAGTCTACGATTAGAATACGTAAATTCGGAATATCATAAAATCGTTCTGTTTCCAAATCCTGTATATTATTGTAAGATAAGTCGAGGGTCACCAAAGAAGTTAACCCACGAAATGCGCCATAACTGGGAGTATTTAATTGATTGTGTGAAATATTAAGAACATTTAAATTAATATTCTCTTTAAAAAGGTTAAGTGGTAAAATTTTCAACTCATTGAAACTTAGATCTAATGTATTTAAATCATGAAAATTAGAGAACGCTCCAGCGTCTAGCAACATAATCTTATTGTGACTTAAATCTAATATTTTGAGAAAGCGAAAATTATTAATTTGAAGAGATGTAACGTTGCTTATACTAGAATTTGACAAATTTAATTCAATCAAATGTGAATTGGCTATACTATCGAACTCTAAATCTTTCGTTAAACCTGACAGGACAATTTTTTCCAGAAAAGATAAGTTGCCAATTAAAGAAATATTTAATTCAATTTCCTTGTTATAGGATATATCTAAATAGGAGATCTCTTTACAGCTCAAAAATATTGTGTCTTGCAATTGTTTTATGTCATTATATGATAAATCGATTCTGGATAACAATGGCATGCCGGCAAAAGTATTATGTGAAATGAAAGAAATCAAATTGTGATTTAAATACAAGTCTCTTAATTTAAGTAATGACGTTGAATTCAAGGCAAAATGTTTCAGCATATTATAGGATAAATCGAGTACGTTTATATTGTCAGTATTTATTAAAGCGTTATGAGTGATCTCTGTAACAGCCCCGTGTGATATGTTAAGAGTATGCAGATTGAACATTCGATTGAAAGAGTTATTATGAATAACAGTTAGGGAGCTATAAGATATATCGAGGACGGGCAAGGAATTTAATCCATAAAATGCATTATCATCCAATTGGTTTCCTAAAGAATTCTTAGATATATCAAAACTATCTAACTCACCCATATCTTTAAAAGAGTAAGATTCAATCTGAGAAATATTATTATAAGATACATCTAGAAACTGTAAAACGTGCAATCCATGAAAGTCATGTTTTTTTATTGAACTTATGAAATTGTTATTAATTGATAGATATTCTAGCTTTATCAGATCATCCATCTGGAACCCCAAGCTGGTGATTTGATTATTTGATAAATCAAGTCGTTTTAAAGTATACATATTATTAAACGACTTTAAAGATACATTTTTGATTTTATTATTGTTTAAAAGAATCTCCTGGACATGATTTAAACCAACAAACGAAAAATCTTCAATAAAATCTAAATATTGGAAACTTAAATCTAGTTCTGTAACATAAGATAGGCCTTCAAACATACCTCTTACTAGCGCTCCACCTATGTTATTTCGCTCTATATTAAAATTTGTTATATTATTATCCTTAAAAATGAATTTAGGTATAGCTCGTATCTCATTAAAAGAAAAATCAATATTTTTCAAGGAATGTGTGTTTAAAAACATATTTTTGTTCAAATTAATAATCAAGTTATTTCTTAAATTGACAGTTGATAAATTTGGCATATTATTAGTAAATATATTATCTTCGAGTTTAGATATCAGATTGTCACTAAAATCCATTGTTTTTAAATAAATCAAATGTCCAAAATCATTTATTAACAAATCACTAAATTTATTATTATTCGCTAGGATCTGCTCAAGTTTTGTCAATCGTAAAAGTGATCCACTCAGTTTTTTGAGTTTGTTATATGCTAAATTTAAGTAAACAAGATTTGGTGTTCCTTCAAATGTGAATTCATCTAATTTTGATATGTCATTATAAGACAAATCTATATATTGTAAATTATTGTATTGATGAAAAGTAGCAGGATCCAATTGAACAAAATTGTTATATGAAATATTTAACTTTACTAGATTTGTAAATGAATATTCATAATAATTAATTGTAAGCTCATGGAGTAAATTATGTGATAGATCAAGCTCTTGTAAATTCGGAAAACTGTATTCAGAACTGAGTTCTGCGCTTTCTATCAAATTGAATGATAAATTAAGTATTTCCATATTTTGCATATCTTGCAATAAAGGAAAAATATTGTAATTATTATGACTTAAGTCTAGTATTATAATTGTTGTATGATAATAATAATCTTGTATAAGAGGCTTTCTCTCTGAATCTTCATTAGAAGTGTCTTCATAAGCAATCTTCATTGGAAAACGATTCCATTGTCTATAACTATAAGAATCGTAACAGTTCCCAACTAACCCGTCGTTCACAGACTCCAAAGTAACAACATCGCGACATTTAGCTTCAATCATGCACAAATCTGTATTAAAATCCTGAATGCATTCCTCTAACGAAGACTCTAATTTAGCAATTAGACAAAATAGAAGTGTCTCTGAAAAAAAAATTGAACTCTGTGTAAGTAGCGCTTTGGTTCATTGTTGTATGTGGCAACACTATAATATTATATTTTTTTTGTTTATGAGATTTTTTCTTAGGTAATGTAGAAATATCTATTTACGGATCAATTACGCTCTGTTAAATATATACTAATACTAGCTTTCCGCCCGCGGCTTCGCCCGCGCAGTCAAAGAAAAACTCGCATAGTTCCCGTTCCCGTGGGATTTCCGGGATAAAACCTATCCTATGTCCCGGGATAAAAAGTAGCCTATGTCCTTTCTCGGGTATCAAAATATCTCTATACCAAATTTCATGCAAATTAGTTCAGTAGTTAAGGCGTGATTGAGTAACAGACAGACAGACAGAGTTACTTTCGCATTTATAATATTAGTATGGATTATAAAGCTGAAGAGTTTGTTTGTATGAACGCGCTAATCTCAAGAACTACTGGTCCGATTTGAAAATTTTTTTCGATGTTAGATAGCCCATTTATCGAGAAAGGCTAAATAGGCTATATATCATCCGCTAAGACCAACAGGAGCGGATCCACGCGGATGAAACCACGGGGCACAGCTAGTGATGTTATATTACAAGTATTTCAATGTAAGGAACAGAGCCAGTTTCATAAAAATCTGGCCAATAATTCAACAATTAGAAATAACAAACCTTTACAGGGTGATTGATTTAAAGGGGTGAAAGTATAGCTCATTTGGAGTAAAAAAAGACCTAGGTATGCAAATTAAAAAAAAAAAATTAAATGTCAAATATTTCTGAATTACACCTCTTACAAGTATTAACTATTAGAGTTTGGCTAACGAAAGATGAGACTGGCTTTTTATTTCGAAAATTTATATGGCAACACTTATAATTACGTAATTGTCATTAAAACCTGAGTTGTTGATGTGTCAAAGTGAAAATTATTTCCGCGATTTTAGTGATTTCTAATTGAAAACGAGACGAAAACATTGAAATGCGACTTAAAAAAGGTTCTTTTTACTATGATTAGTAAATTTGAAAAGAAACAAGTTGAAAGAGATGTAGTTTTCAAGGAAAAACAAGAGTGTTTACGTGAAATATCTCAATGCATTGTTAAGTGTGACTTTGATATTTTGATACTATTCATTTTGATAATTGATTGCATTGTTTAATATTTATTATTTTGCAGGTAACATGGATGATACCAATAGTCCAGTTATAAACTATTCAAGCAACAATAAAAAAAATTGAATGATCTGTTTCGTTCAAAATGTTTAAAGACACAAAATCAGTATCTTGACGAGATTTCTTCTATGACCGGACCATGTTATTCGTGTTGAAGATAGTATAAAAAACGAGATGGAATAACTGCAGAAATGGAAGGGTTCATAATAAGAGTCAGAGATAATGATAGTGATTCTTACTATTCACTCGCGGTTGAATTTTTAGATTGATTAAACAAACTTTAATTGTATTTTTATTGTGTTTTTTCTTGCTTTCATTCGGTGTTCTTTTTTGTCTATCTGTATCACTTAACTGTACTAAGTATATTACATAAAACAATATTATAAAGATGAAGAGTTTGTTGTTTTTTTTTGCTCGTAAGAGAAAATAATAAATAAAAGTATTAAAACTATATTTCCAACTATAACCTAAGTTGCCATATGTTGATTTTTTGAATTTGCCGCCTTTTTCCAGTCTCATCTTTCGTTAGCCAGACAATAGTTCTAAAAATTATACATTTCTGGGCATAAGTATTTTTTTAGACTATTTAAGTGTGTGCCTTGCCGACTCTTCTCTGCAGAATAAGGTAACAAACAGAAAAAAGCTGCTAAAAAAAGAAGAACCTTTTAAGAATGTAAATGTGTAAAATTAATTAGAAATTTTAAATTTTAATTACTTGTCCCATACTTACTTGAAATTAGAAGATTTATTATTTTCCTGAAACAAATAATAAATTAAGTTCTTATAAAAAAATTGCTGGTTTCCTAGTTTATAAATCAACTATTTTGACAAAATAAATAGAGTATGGACGTTTTTACATAGATACAGTTATTAATTTTTTGATGGTCCTAAATTAATAATTTAAGACGAGGCTCCCTAACATAATTTCTGGCACTGAGAGACCGGTTACGGTACTAGACGCTAACTCAGCCGTAATAAAGTTGAATTTCGCGTGCACTCTTTGGTCGCGTTCGAGCTCGAAAAGTAAGTCTCAAATGTTATTTCGTTTATAACTAAAGTAATAATTGATCTAGAGAAAAAATATCTTGTGATTCGATAGTAAACTCTATTTTCTTACTGTTAACATTTATTTTAGACATAAAGTCCAAGTAAATCTTTAAAAAAATGTAATAATCCTTAAAAAAGGCAATATTTTTGAATAAAAAATGAATCGAGCGAAAATGTTACAATTACGTAACTTCTTGTACCTACATCGAAAGAAAAAGACCCAATAAATCATATAGTAAAGTTCCATTTTGATTGTATGTGTGACTGTTTCAGAATATTAATGCAAATTCACATAAAATTTAGGGAGCCTCCCCTTAAAGGGAATAAAAAGTAATTTTATATTTTTAAAATCCTCCTTAATTCGAAATCCTCACTGCTGAGGGTCGTGATCATTTTTAAAATATCCTTATTAAATAAGTAGTAATAAAAAAGTGCATTGTTTATTGCATGTAGCATTACTGAAACAATTTCTAAATTTTTTCATAAGTTGTTCCTTCTAATATACGGTACAGTTGCTAATCAAATTAATAATTATTACCCAACAATATATTATACTAGCTTTTACCCGCGGCTTCACTCGCGTTTAGAAGTATTAATATTAATTAGGTATATTTTTTGCGGCTTTGGTACTTTTTTTTAGCGTATGTAAAAACTTAGGGCCTACAAAACTACAAAACTTTCATCACATATTTTATCCCCTTAGAGGTGGAATTTATCAAAATCCTTACTTAGGGAATGCCTACGTCATAGTAGCTTTATACATGCAAAGTCTAAGCCCGATCGGTATAAAATTGACATAGTTTCATACAAACTTTCATCCCTTATTTAATCCCCTTGGGGGTAGAATTGATCCAAATCCTTTCTTAGGGGATACCTACCTGCATGCCAAATTTTAGCCCGATCCGTCCAGTGGTTTGGGCTGTGCGTTGATAGATCACTATATCAGTCACCTTTGAGTTTTATATATATAGATTACTGACTGAAACCGCAGGGCAAAGCTAGGGTATGAATTTTCGAAAATATTTTCTTACCGGACGCCTACGTGTCATAAGATCTATCTACATGCCCAATTTCATGCAAATACATCAAAGGAATAAAAATTTTCCTACAAATTTCTATTGCCTATTTTACACCTTAGGGGGATCAATTAAAAAAAAAATTCTTAACAGAACGTCTACGTCATATTATGATCTATCTACATGCCCAATTTCATGCAAATACATCCAAGGAATAAAAAGTTTCATACAAACTTCTATGCCCTATTTTACCCCTTTAGGGGACGAATTTTCTAAAATCCTTTCTTAGGGGACGCCTACGTTATGACATCTATCTGTATGCCAAATTTCAGCCCGATAAGTCCAGTGGTTTGGGCTGTGCGTTGATAGATCACTATATCAGTCACCTTTGAGTTTTATATATATGTATAGATACTTAAAGACTGTTTAAAATACAAAAAAACTCACCTTCGCGACATTTTTGAAGAAACTCCTACAGGTTTGTACAATTTTACATTTAATATAACAAGAATATTATTACATATATTTTAATTGCAATTTGCATATATGCTATAGTAGTGAAGTGCTTATACAAACTAAAGTCAGCAAATGTTCGTTGTGTTATCATGGAACATTACAATTTATATCTATACTAATATTATAAAGCTGAAGAGTTTGTTTGTTTGTTTGTTTGTTTGAACGCGCTAATGGCCCATTTACCGAGGAAGGCTTTATATAGGACGCTATCACAATCATGTGTAATCACGCTAAGACCAACAGGATCGTAGCCACGCGGGTGAAACCGCGGGGTGCAGCTAGTTATAAATAAACTAATTGTGCCGCGCGTTTCACCCGCGGACGAACCCGCAGGCAATATTAAATATTTCTATAGTGCATAAGTTACATCGCACAGATAATATTATAATACTATGTTATATTATTTATTTGTATAGTTTCATCAAAATCCGTCCAGTACTTTTTGAGCCAATTCGTTACAAAGATAACACACAACGCTTTCGTCTTTAAAATATTAAAACAGATATTAAGTACCTATAGATTCTTCTTCTTCTCTTAAATAATGACTCTTCCATTTAATAAGTAGGGACTCCGCCAATATCCAGTATAATATATGGACATATATAATAAGGACCTATAGATTAAATTGACGTGTCTAAACGTTATGTCAAAAATCTGTCAATCTATACTAATATTATAAAGCTGAAGTAAAGTTTATTTGTTTGTTTGTTTGAACGCGCTAATTTCAGGAACTACTGGTCCGATTGGAAAAATTCTTTCGGTGTTAGATAGCCTATTTATTGAGGAAGGCTATATAATATTATCATCACGCTAAGACCAACAGCTGGAGCGGAGCAATGCGGGTGAAACCGCGCGGCACAGCTAGTATTTTATATACATAGATCAAGCATAGATTTTGTTATCTAATCCTTCTGGACAGATTTTGAGAATTTTTAATTTCTACAGATCCTGTCATTTTAAACCAATTATATGCTAGTAAAGGTTAAGGGTCTTCTGGGCTTGATCTTTTTATTTTATCTGTTAGTTAAAATGACTAACAATGTATATAAATACAAATCGAAGCGTTAAATTGGCAATCAGTATCTTTACCATATTGAATACTGCCCTTTGACTTATACAGTCGTGTGTAGCTAAAACTCTCACAAGCGTGGTACCAGGGTAAATAACCTATGTGCTAATACAGAATATATTCTATTTCTGTACAGTCGGCCAAGAAAGTGGTGTACCACCCTAAGTTTGAATATCGCTTGCAGATTCATAGGTGATAAAGATTAGTTTCGCTTGCAGATCGATCTGACAACTTCTATTGCTGTCTTTATCTGATTATTGATAACGACTATTACTGTTTGTAACGTGACAGCTGTTCTTAGTTTGAACTTGATGGAACCAATGACGTCGTAAAATCAACGGCGGGGGGCTGTAGATTTTGATGACAAAATTGTATCTACAAATTCAGAATTGTAATCAACAAGTTACATAAAATTGTAAAGGCACAAGGCGAATCCACAAACCTACAATTTCTGTAAACTTGTAATTACAATATCAATAAAAAACAAGCTAAAAATAGATTTATCCTTTTATTAAATTTCTACAATCAATTTTAAAATACTTATAACAAACAAAAACATAGCATATATAGTAATATTTAGAAGATATTGAAAATTTTTAAAAATTAGAAACGGGTGTAACCGCCGTTGGCCTCTATAACCTCTAAAAGACGAGACCTCATTGAACCAACAAGCCGTGAGCAAATATCGGTTCCCCGCATTTCCTCCCAAATATAATTACAGTGACTAATAAGAGCTTGTTTGGTTCTTTCATTTTGATGCGACCATCGTTGGACCATAAGGCCCCAAAGATTTTCTATCGGGTTGAGGTCCGGCGATCTTGAGGGCCACTGAATTACCCTTACGTCAGTGTGTGAACGAAACCAGGCTCTTACGATCCTCGCATTATGAATTGAACAATTATCTTGAACAAAATCAAATTGTGGCACTTCGTTCTCCGGGTAAACATTACGGACTGTCGGTAGCATTGCATTCTAAAGCACGTCGATATAATTTACAGCCGTCGCTCGAGGAGGTAGAGAACACAATTCTCCTACACCATCCGCACTCATCCAGCCCCAAATATTTACGGAAATTCGACCTGATTCTCTATTTGGGATTACATGATCATCTTTATACCGTGTTGAATTATATCGCCAAAGGTGAAGACGTCCATGCTGACTGGATTTAAACGTTTTTTCATCACAAAACACTGTATTAGACCAATCAAACTCTAAGTGCTCTCTGGCGAAGTTCAGACGAGCAAGTCTGTGAGCATCCGTCAAATATATTTTCTTGGCGTAATGCCTGTGGTGCAACCCCATGTAATGTAGATGATTCCTTATTGTTTGGGCACTCACATCGAACATCTCCGCAAAATGTTTTGTGGGCTTAAAACCATTGATTTCATATTCCCGTCTCATGAATTCTCTATCGTTATTGGAGAGTGCAGGCCGGCGACCACTTCTTCTGTGATCCAACAAACTTCCCTCCTCTCCTTCACGACGAATCCAAAAGCGGACAGAATGCCTCGATATATTCAAATTCCGGGATATCACACTGATACTGCTTCCCTCATTAAATTGGGCAATTATTTGTGCTCTTTCGGCAATGGTCAAGTTGGCAGGCATTGAGATGATTTTATATGCAGTTGATTGAAAAATAACACGGAAAATATATCGATTTTTTGCATATATTTGACAAAATGTCAATTGTCAGTTTTCTTTTTCAAATGGAATTCGGTTGTCTATTTAAATAGTTTTTATTACTTTTGTTTGGAAACATTTCAATTGCTTTGTAGAAACTAATGTCCTTTTCATTTATACTAAAGGTTAAAATGTCATGTACTTATATGTGACATATGACGTATGAATACTAAATACATAGGTTTACGTTATGATAATGTTGTCTCTTTCAGTAATATCTTTTTATAACGAACCTTGTTGTAATTTTCGATGACCGGGAAACTAAATCAAAACTGGTACACCACTTTCTTGGCTGACCGTACACAATTTTTTAAAGATTCGATCACCTGCACTGCACACCTACATCCATAAATCTTAAACTTATCCATACATTCATACAAATTATTATATATTTTGTGTTAATAAAATAAGCAGGATGTAATACTTGTACCTAACGAAAAGTAAAAGCGAAAGACGAAGGTTAAAAGCTCATGCTTTTTTAGCGTAAAATACCTACATCCTATCTTATCCTACTAATATTATAAATGCGAAAGTTTGTGAAGATGTGTGTGTGTGTGTGTGTGTTTGTTACTCTTTAACGCAGATACTACTGAACCGATACAATGAAATTTAGCACACATATAGATGGTAACTTGGATTAACACATAGGATAGGTTTTATCCCGGAAATCCCACGGGTTTTCCTTTGAAAACGCGGGCGAAGCCGCGGGCGGAAACCTAGTTGTTTATAAATTTTTATTTTATTATATAAATAAAGTTGAATAATGATGAATGACATTACTTATCATTTATTAACTTCCTTTAAACAACAAAGCTGATTGACCACTGCATGGTATAAAAAAGATTTATTTGCCAAACTAGCCTTGTCAGGTATAAGTTTGTCAGTACGTATATCTTATATGGAATGGCAGCAAATATTTTCAATTCATTGGAAGATCCAATGAGCAGACACGACACATTAAAAATCACAAGCTGCTCGACACGGTTCCGCCTGGACATATTTAAAATTAAGGGATTTTTAAATTATCTTGTAGGCAACTGTAATATAATAATCAAAGGGTTTGACCGATTCTTTTGAACATTTTTGTGTAAGTATATTCGGTATGTAGGTCTTAAAATAGATGAAATAGGTAGGTTGTTAAAATTATAATTGCGAAAGTTTGTAAGTATGGATGTATAAATGTTTGTTACTCTTTTACGAAAAAATTACTCTACGGATTTGGATAAAAGTTTAGAATAATATAGATTATGTATATCAGAATAACACATGAATTATAGAAATATTCGATTTCGTCGTTCGTCGATGATTCGATCGTTTTTTAGCAGGCGCGGCACAATTTGTATTTTGCCTACAACATTACATTTATATCATTATAATATATATATATTGCAATTAAATTGTAAAAATACAAAAATACATACATCTACATCAATTATATACAGATACCAAAATGAACTAACATTCAATCGTAATTTCGCAAAGTTTTAAGTAGATATTTTTGTTTTTCGTTAATTATTTTAATGTGCGCATCTATTACTTATTCTTTGGCCACATAGCAGTAGTCTCATTTCGTCCAGTCAGCACATGAGCATCAAATTATGTTCTTTCAAAGTGGACTTTAAACAGTTATATTCTTTGCTAGTAACAAGCGGTGTGGATATCTTATGGTGAGTTTTTAATGAGAATTAATTGCCAGTTTCACGATTCCTGAATATGTTCTGTTTAGCTTATATCTGTCCGTTAAAATAACAAATAGTGTATAATATATTATATTGCAAAAAAAATACCGCAAAAAGTGTTACCTACTAAGGCTAACAGTTTCTTGCTCAGCAAAAGGTGATATTATCGGTTGTTAATGTATCCTTAGTAATGCGAAAGTAACTGTATCTTTACAAAAATAGTTTTATCCCGGAACGGTTTTCCGTTGACTGAAAAGCTGATTAACTAATGTACCTAGTGGATTTTTATCATTTTAGTGTTTAATTAATAACTCAGCCCCCGGAATCACAGACACAATAGAAAATCTATTGTGTCGTGGTCAGATCGGGCTGCTCGGGGCTCAATGGGTTAAAACATAGCAATGCAATGATGCATCATGATAATATTATAAACATATTTATTTCAAATTAAATTTTCATCGTGATATAGGAGAATATAATATTATGTATGTGAAACTAGAACCTACTTTATTTTTGCATTTTTAGAACAAGTTTTATTGGACCTACGTGAACCCTCCGTAATAGTAGTTTCAATACAAAATACATTTATAGTTACCAGTTTACTAAGTATATTTCTTGTCCTAGAAGGTATGATGATAGGTACTTGTCCTTAAAGCATAATTAATATAATATTTAACATATTTTTTCAGAATTCGTTCCTGAACCGATGTCATAAAAATAAAAAAATGGAAACAGGTAATTTTGTTTATATTTCATTCGTATAATATTTAAAATGTAGTCTAGTGGCAATGCCCTATTAAATTGAGAATCGGTTTTATCTGTGTGGCAACTAACGCAAGGCGGAATTTTGAATTTGAGATATGAAAAACTTGCATAAGATTTAAATATGTTCTCGGTAGGAAAGCAACATTACACGTACACTTTCTATGGCTTCCATATTATGACCTTTCGAGTTAACAACCTCAGACTCAGCATATACGTTAATTTTATTAATAGTTACTAAGGCACAAGAAAATTAAAATAAAATTAGCTAATTAAGAGAAAGATATATTGATTTATTGAATTGAATTGAATATATTTATTCAATGCTATTTTTTTTTTTAGAAAATGTGTCATTATTATAATCAAATACTCTTAACCCTATTTAACGCTCCTTTTTCCTACTTTATTAATGGAAAATATCGCCTATTAAATTACTATTATTTACAAATTTCAGCAACGCTCGTGTTCATCCTGATAATGTTGCCAATGATTTTCGGCGATTGCCCGTACGAAAAAATACGTAACATGGGCCACTGCCACTACAACATACACTGCACTCATGACATCAAGGGAATCAAGATCCAACGGGAATGTCAAGGCTCCACAAACTATGACGTCATATTGGATGTGACCCTCGTCGATGCAACCGACCGATTCGACACTACCTCTGAACTAGATTTCCTCTCTATGATAACATCTCTGAAGATATCAGGTAACTGGCCCGAAACAAACCTCACGTTCCTCGAAAACATGTACAGAATCAAAACGTTGCATTTAATCGACAATCAAATCAAGCGTATTTACGATAGCCCCTTCCGTCATCTCAATAGGTTAGAAAATCTCAACTTGTCCCGAAACCATTTGACAGACATCGAAGAATTGTTCCAATTTGACTCGTATCCGAATAAAGTCAAGAAACTATCACTATCTCATAACGACATACAAGAAATACCCGGCGATACATTTTCAGAACTTACCAATCTCATTGAGCTTGACCTCTCCTTCAATCAGATTTCGGAATTGTATGAAGAACCATTCTATAATTTAACCAACCTCGAAACATTGAGACTCAACAATAACCTTATCAAAAATCTCAATGGAGCTATGAATAATTTGCTAAACCTTAAACACTTATATCTAAGAGTAAATCAAATACAAAACATTGATATTGAATCAATAAAAGTCATATATCATCTTGAAACTTTCGACATATCCCAAAACCAACTTGAAAATTTGAAACCGATTATGTTTTCCAGGCATTGGTATCATTTTGGAGATCATTCTGTATGCAAAATTATTCTATCTGAAAACCACATTACTTATGTACCTAATGCAACAGTTTCAAATGAAATAGGTTATCGCACAACTAGAAATTTATTTAAGCAGAGAATGGATGTCTTTACTGAACTTGATTTGTCGCAAAATTCTATATCACACATTGAATACAATGCTTTCCAATCGATCGTGCAATTGACATCTTTGGATATATCATGTAATAGACTAATTACTTTTGATATAAACGCAAAAGATTTAAGGTTTGTGAAATATCTGAATTTGAGTCAAAACTACTTACAGACGTTACATTATAAGAGTTTTGCTGCCATGATCAATTTACAAAACCTCGATTTATCCCACAATAAAATGGACTACTTCCCAGATCAACCATTGAGCAATAATTATAGGCTGAAGCTACTTAACTTTACCTTTAACGACATCGTACAAATAAATAGCCTACGCATATCATTTAATCGCGAAGGAGGCGTATTAGATCTATCTAATAATGGACTATCTTATCTCAACCTACCCACGGGAGATGCTATTGGCCTGACATTTTTGATACTGAGTTCAAATAATATCACAGAACCATCGCTCATTAAACTTAATCATCAACCAGATTTAGTACAGCTTGACATGAGTAAAAATTTAATTCAAGAATTAGATAAATCATCGCTGCAATTACCAGTTACATTGGGCTTGTTAGATTTGAGCACTAATTATATACAGAGAATTGGCCCTTCGTCTTTCCATCGTGTTCCTCACCTTAAAACATTACGTCTCTCTTATAATTTCCTAACAGGTATAGATTATGGAACATTTGAGGGACTAACGTCGTTATTAAATCTTGACCTAGCTCATAACAAAATCACGCATCTAGATTCAAAAGTACTCATGGATCTGAAAATGTTAAGCGTTCTCTCCTTGAGGGATAATGGTCTGACTTATTTAGATCATAGCAACTGGCTTTCCCATAAACAAGATTTAAGAGTTTACTTAGACGGCAACGAGTTTTCCTGCGATTGGCTCGCTACGGCGCTAAACGATTTTAATAATGGCTATTCAAAAATGCGTCCTACTGTATTGAATACTAATATTAGCGGGAATTCAATAGAAGGTATACCTTGCAAGCAAGAAGTTGGTAACCTAATTCAGCAAAGCCCCAATTTTGTCGAGACAGATGAGAGGCTTTTGGTGATTAATCAAAAAATCTTAGAAGCTGTACAAGAACAAACTTCATTTTTAAGAAAAAATATTTGGCGCTTCGTGCTACAAGATGCGGAGAGGAACTCACTAAAAAATAATAATTAGTCTACGAACATTGCCCTTTATGATTATTATTTTTTCAGTGATTTATGTTAAGAATTTTATTTGTACGTAGTATAAGTGTTCAAAAATTATCCCGTAATGATTGTTTTAGTCTAAAATTTGTATGTGCTTACTGAGTTAAAATAAATATATTATATATAAATTTAAAACTAGTTTTATTGTTCCAAACATTTTGTATATACTGTATGTATACATGTTATAATCTCTTATCAAAATCTTCAAACTCTGGATAATGATCACCATAATCAACACTAAAGAGAGCTGCACATTCATCTTCACCAACCATGGCATCTCTGCTGACGTGTGAAGGACACAAGTCCATTAACTCCAGCAGTGCAAAATCGTTCACCGTTGATACCATGAAAGCTATTTTTATATCAGATCTGGGGAAATACTGCTATTTAATATGGAATATCAACTGTTTGTTTAATTCACAGTGAATAGTCAATGAGGTAGTTCCTTTTCTTTAAATACGATTAATTGTTTACCAGTTATAGCTCAAAAACGCTGGATGGATTTTAATGGATACAACTTATTTAGGATAACAAAATATGAATTGTTAGCTATCAATCTAGGTAGTTCATAATTCTATTATGAACTATCTAGACAGGTAACAATAGATCTTCCACGTACAGACAGACAAACTATTCATTACAATTATTTGCTTAAATACTAAAGTGAAAATGATGATTCTACTAGCCACTATTTACTTACAGATCATACGAGGAATTTAAAGAATCAAATTGCCTTACACTGTAAGCCAAGTGTTTTGCATCGTATGGCGTTTTCAATTTAAATATACCCAACTGTAAACAATAGTGATGTTGTTATTTGACACTAGTTGTGACTCCTGACGTTGTTTATAGTTTTGCCTATGCCACAGAAAACTTAATAGTAGGTAACTAACGCCCTATGCTTAGACCGATAATATTATTTATTGACTAGGATTCACTAGGATTAATTTTTGATTTAGTTAGGGAAAAATTAGATACATCAACATCCATTATTTTATATTATTCGATAGAAATCAGAATATTATCTAGCTATTTACGTAGGATTGTGTAATACTTATAGACAACTACAATTTATCGTTATAAATAAAATAAGTATCTAATAATTTTACGTCTCGAAAACCCGAAATTTTAACTCGTCTATCTAGACTTTACCTTTAAGATTCATTCTTTCAGATAGAGAGATTCAGATAGCTTTTAAGTTGCTTATTTCACAATTGTAATCCTTCCTACAAATGTTACCTTTTATCCCCTGTGTCCTTATTTTTAAGTTTTAACACATCCTACCCCCATGATGCCCTAAAGCAATATTATTTCCAGCAAATAAAATAAAGTCTCTGGACTATCCTAGACCTAAAGGATACTAATTTAAAAAAGAAAAATAAACCATAATATTACATTCCCACACTGGAAATATTACTGCTATAAGATATCATGGTAACCACCCTGGTATACATAATTATCTTAATCATCATGATTTAAAAAAACAGTCATACGTTATTTAAAAACACTTTCCTATGAGAATACTGAGGCGCTTCTACACTACATTTTATAATCTATAATAGCTCAAACATACCCCGCCCACACACACACACACACGCGCCCACACACCCACACACATTCACACGCACACACATACATATGCACACGTATTATCGGGTCCTTCTGACACAGGTTTTTGTAACCTTACTAGGAGGACCAAGGAGGACCCATCAATTTTCTGTCATCGAAAAATTGCGTGTATGAAATAAATGTATTTTTCATTTTCATTTTCATACTAACTTAACAATCAAGATTTGATCAAACCCCCACTTACATGAATTACAGCTGATTTGTATTTAACCAAAGAATCAATTGCTTTGTACCGCTTGTTAATATCAAGTAAGACCAACACATGAGGGGGTAAATATTCTGGCTCTGGTTTTATATATTCTGCAACTAGCTGCAATGTAGAGAAATAATCATGAAAATTTCATTTTTAACTAAATTAATACGCTTTTAAAGCATCTGATCTGGTCAAAATGGGATTTCAAATAAAATTAAAATCATCAAAATCGGAAACCGCGGGACACAACTAGTTTATAAATTATATAATATATTACTAGTTTAAAAATAAAGAACAGAAACAACTAGTTTAATTTGAAATGACTCACATCACGGTGATTTTAACTACTTCTATAAGCAAAAAGTGACTTTAAATGATAGTCTCCAACAAAGAGTTAATTATTATAGGGCAAATCAATCACAAAATCCTATCCTACTACTTAATAATAAATGCGAAAGTTTGTGAGGATGTGTGTGTGTGTGTGTGTGTTTGTTACTCTTTCACGCAAATACTACTGAACCAATTACAATGAAACTCAGCACACATATAGAGGGTAACTTGGATTAACACATAGGATAGGTTTTATCCCGGAAATCCCACGGGAACGGGAACTATGCGAGTTTTTCTTTTACAACGCGGGCGAAGCCGCGGGCGGAAATCTAGTTATCTATATATTATTTACATATTATAATTATAATAAATGACTATAATTAAAAACAAAAGGATAATAAGCGTTAAAGAACAAGATGCATTTACTCATTAGCATTGTTGATAATATCGTTAATTCCACGAAATTTTATCTCTTAAACAAAGTTCATTTGTATTATTGTGATTATAACAAACACTTTTGTTCTAAGACTATCAATTTCTATTAAAGTGGTATTCATATTATCGTATAAAGACTACTCTTTACACATCTTATTTTCTATACTAATAATATAAAGCTGAAGAGTTTGTTTGTTTGAATACGCTAATCTCAAGAACTACTGGTCCGGTTTGAAAAATTCTTTTGGTTTTAGATAGCCCATTTATGGAGGAAAGCTATGGACTATATATTATCATCATGCTAAGACCAACAGGAGCGAAGCAATGCGGGTATAACTGCGGGCACAGCCAGTAAGAAATAATGTTATTTCTAGTTTTTTTGAGTTTGAGTTTGAGTTTGATTGTAATATAAAATTACTTTTTAATTACTTATGTTACCTTTGGAAATAAAACGGCTAGACCATTTGCTTTAGCTATGTCGTTGGGAGGAGCGTAAAAACCAGGTACTATCAAGCCGGGTGGTGGAAAATATTCATTTTCGTCCTCTTCAAAACTACTTTCTTCTTCTTCAGACAATTCCTGATATTAATCGTTTTTTGTTATGTTATTTTTTTCTCAAGATAATAATAAGGCGAAATGATAAGACAAAATAGCAAAAAAAGCGTGTACAGTGTCAGAAGTGAAACTTCTTTGGTAAATAAAAAGATACCAAAATCGTCGCCTTATTTCATGACGTGACGGTATTTCCATGACGCGACCTTGAAACGCGCCTAAAGAAGTTTCACTTAAAAATTCCGGTCAAAAGTTTTGATATGCTGAAAAAATTATAAATACGAAAGTTTGTGACGATGAATGGATGTATGTATGTTTGTTAATCTTTTTAGAAAAAACTACTTTTCGGATTTGGTTGAAACTTGTGTACGTCAGTTTTGAACACCAACTTTACCAACAATATTTATTTAAAATTACATATGTGTGTTTATCAGCCATCTGGTTTCCATAACACAAGCGAAAGCTTAGTATGGGATTAGATCGTGCCGTGTGTGAAAGTCCTGAAATATATTTTATTTATTTAAACTTACATCAGGTACTACAATATCAACTTCTTCATCATCAGGCTCTTGTTTTAATTCTTCTAGGGCAGTTAAATTCTGGAATTATTATAAAAAAACAGTATACAGGGTGGAAAGTTTGGGCCCTGGAGGAAAAGTACTTGTTATCTGGAGATTTTAATTTGTAGTTCGATTCCCAGTCTATTCAAGTGAATTTTTGAAGATCGTTAAATGCAGTTCTATTTCTTTTTAAAAATAAAAGAATGTTGACTTTCAGCAAAATTTTCTATCTCCAGTATTTAAAGTACTTTCCCTCCTGGGCCTATAGAAAATTATCCCAATATCCAATTATTATTATTATAATGAATAATATATCAAAAAACTTACTCCTGCTTTAAGAAGTGCTAACTTCCGATGTTCCTTTTCAAGCCGTCTGGCTTCTAGCGCCTCTGCGATCGCCTGTCGAGCCAAACGTTGCATTTCTGATAGACGCCTATCACGCTTCTCTATAGCTTCTTCCTGTTAATATCATTTGAAATATTTCTGTATTTTCTTTTAAAAAATTAATTTCCAATAATTGTTATGTCTTAACCTTCCTATACTCGCGCGTTGGTCTGTGAGACCGACGAAACACATTTTCGTAATTATTTTTATGCAGGTAAATCCTGTGAAGTCGAGTTCCTTGCTAGTTTCCGGATTTGGGGCTAACTTCATTTTAGTGCACGTCGCGTGGTCGGCAGAAGTTCACGTGTCAATCGGTCCATGAGACCGACGCGAGTATAGGTGCAACTTTTTGTGTAAGTATTAATATTATATATTTTGTACATTTATATATTTTTACAGACTTTGAATACTTTATGAAGTATGTATAGTAAAATATATGTATGAATGTTGCTCTAAATTATATTTTGACCAATTTTTTAGGCCATACTTCATGTCAAAATGAACGATGATCAAATCAGATTGTTGCTGGAAGAATCAAGTTCTGGTTCTGCTATGAAGACGAAAATGACAGTGAGGTGGAAGACAACGTGGAGGTACAAGAAGAGACATACGACACCGAGCAAGACGATGACAATGAAGAGATATCTGAGGAAAAACACAGTGAAAGTTCCCGTGATTTTTACTTGGGAAAAGATGGACAGACAAGGCTCAAAACTAAGCCAAACATAGATAAATATGTGCTTTGATATGTTTATTATTATCATTTAGAAGTTTATTTTGTTTTGAAAAAGAAGTTCTGTTTTTAATTTAGTTTTCCCTAGTACTTAAGAAAAACATCTCAAATTCGAGGACTGATTTGTGATAGACTATAAGTCAGTAAAATAATTAATAAACTAAGTATGATCAATACTATTTTGTTTCAGTACATCCTAAACTTTAAAAAAAATGTTATAGTTTTCGGTTTTCTTAGTAAATATATATATAGTGTAGGGGTAAACACTATCGGTCTGTGACACCGTGCGCGAGTATAGGTGTTACAAAAATTGGCGCGAGTATAGGAAGGTTAATCAAAGATCGTTTGATTAAAAGAATTTGTAATTAAATTATATCGACTTGTTTATAGTAGCATTGATGGTCATTATTGTACATTTGCAATTACCCTAAAGCACCCGATTTATCGAGAAAATTATTGCTTTCACACTTTTAAAAACAAATAAAAAGACGCGAAATGTATTAAGTTTACCAGAATATTCGCTACCATATTTTACTAGCCAATTTCAACTTAGCCTTACGATCACGTCTCGTTACCTTTTTCCTAAGCCTTTCTTCTCGTCTTTTCTGCCATACTTCTTCCTTAGTGGGACTGTATGTCTTATAAATGTCAAAAGCAGATCTCTGTGGTATTTGTCCGTCTATTTTTTTAGAATCGTCCAAGGCTATTACATCGTCATACAGAATTTTTCTTACCACGGCTAAAAACCAGGTTAAAGATAATTTTATTTTTAAAAAGTTATTATTGTCATTTTACTCATTAGGTATAGTACTTTCAATATCAGTTTAAAGTTTTTTGATATCTGTAATAGTTACGGAATAATCACCTGCGCATACTTAACGATTACACCCGGTATAGAAGGCAATAGAAACAATTGCCATACTTTTACCTCGCCTTATTTTCATAAGGAAAAAAGACAAGTACCCTAAATTTTGCAAGTTTACCAATTTCATCGATTACATACAAACGAAATGTTTATCAAGGTCCAAAATTCGGAAACATATTGCCAAAGCTGGAGCAGAGGTCAGCATATACATCGACGCTTCGTTTATAGGTGCATCACCTGCGTATAGGACATCTAACGCAGTATCATAATCCAGGACAATTTCTTCACGACCAACCATTATTATATCTGTATTAAGAGATAGTATTATAGAACATTTTTCTTTATCTTTAAGATTACTTCTTGCAAATAGGATTACGCTTTCATTAGGGACTCAATAATAAGAAAATGAGTTATTAGTAATAGCTGATGTAAGATCGTTATTAACATCTCAAAGTCTACTCATCATTTAAATGATCTTAAAAAGCACTTCAATAAAATATGAACACACTTAAAAATAACGTTTAATAATTGAGCTGATAATATATGCTGATAATTGACCTCCTTTTTTGAAGTTTATTCTAAATTAATAAACGTTTAAAAAACGGAGTTTAATAATTTTCTTGTTTACCTGTTTATTCTATTTACAGTGAACATGTTCTGACGGTGGATTTAATGTATTTACCGCTGCTTTCTGAATTGCGGAAATCGCATTAACGACGTCCTAAGTACTGCCCTTGCTCTTGTGGTTATGCTCTCACTTAATAATAATTAAGCTATGCAAGTTTAAAAATATTTACTGTCACCTTTAAATGATTATTTGTCAGTAATTGCGACCAATCGAATCGAATGGAATTAGAAAAAAATCTATTTACAGTCTTGCTTCGACAACAGACTTCAAAAAGGGGAGGTTTTCAATTAGTATTGAAGTGAAACTTCTTTAGGTGCGTTGAGAGTAAAATTTCGCAATACCGTCACGGCAGGGAGTAAGGCTTTTTTTTTAATTTTGGTATCTATGAATCTTGCCAAAGAAGTTTCACTTCTGACACGTGTGCTCTTTTTTGTTAAAATATAATTATTTCTTTAGCAACTAAGTAGGTACTAACTGTTATCATCCCATCGTTCATACAGCTCAGGATGAGCATGTATCGCGTGGGGCCAGTACAGAACAAAGTTCAGCTGTTGCAAGCGGGGAACCATGAGCTCGGCTCGGTGCCGCTTGCGAGCCGCTTGTCGAGCCGCTCGTCGAGCTTGTTCGGTGTTCGTTTCTTGTAACGCTTCTGAGTTACGTTTGTTTTGCCATTCCTATACGTGAAGTGGGTGTGAGCAAGTGTGCTCTGAATATGTCTTTGACGTAGAGAATCTCTCGTTGTTGGATTGGTTCAGATTTTTAAGCTATTGCATAGCTTCTATCGCGGGCCTTGAGCGCGGGGACCGAATCGAGAAATTCCGTAACGAAAAAACCTCACGCTCCCCACTCCGACGGACACGGAGGTGTGGCTTGAAGGCATGCTATGCAATAGCTTTACCGCGGCAGTCCCTGAGTGCCACACGCCTTTTTTTAAATAGCTTAGAAAATAATGGAAATAATTAATTGCAGCAATCGTTTGTATTTTTTCTACTGCATCGTGTAAATACTAAATTTCTATGATAAAGATTATTATGCTTAAATGTATGACAAATTTTGTTAATAATTTATTTCTTAGAGCATTTTTTTTCTTTGCTCTTCATATATTAGTCCGAAGAAAAATCAAGTTCTTAAACTTACTAAACTCAATTATTAAAGGATTTATTCTAGACTAGCTTCCGCCCGCGGCTTCGCCCGCGTGGTGTTTTGATAAAAGGTAGCCTATGTTCTCATCGTATTGTCTGTGCCGAATTTCATCAAAATCGGTTGAGAGGTTTAAGCGGGAAAGCGTAACAGACAGACAGACAGAGTTACTTTCGCATTTATAATATTAAGTAGTAGGGATTGTTGTAACAGACAACAGTAGTTTGAAGAACAGTAGTTTAATATTAATATTTTGTGGGTAATCATGTACCCTCCAAGTACGTGTACAGTACTCCAAAATTAATAATGCGCATGCAAATCTTCGCTAAACATTCGAATCATTGAATCGTAAGAGCCCTAAACAATGCACTTGCATTTTACACCTTGTTCAAAAGAAATAGAAGTCAATTCACGGTCATATACAATCAAAAACAAATCGGGCGGTAGGTGACGGTAGCCTTTCAGTCAAAAAACTTAAAAATCCGTCAGTCGTCTTTAAATATCGGTGGTGACTGCACGTGTTCTCTCTGTGTGGAATTATATAGAGCTGCTATTACATACCCTTCTTGGTTTTGTTTTTAAAGGTGAATTGAATTAATCGATGAAATGATTTACACAGGTGATGGCAGTAGGGAAAGTGAAAATGAAAGAGCATAATGAAAGTTCCGATGTATCTAAAATGTCAGAAATAAAGATAATACCTGATTTTGATTGTTTTTATTTTTATTTTTTTGTAATTTTCATAATATTGAAGAATGATCAGTACTGTAAATACTTTTGAACTGAGATTTTAATGATTAGATTTATATGGTTTAACTGTAAACCTGTGTTTGAAAACCATATTTTATACAATATAAATTTTGTGTTATTTTAACCTTCTTTTCTTCCATCATTACACCAGCTTCAATAAGTTATAAGACACTTTAAAAGTATGTACTATAAAATTTTCCAAGTAAATCAATCCAACAAAGATATATTCGCAATCGTGAGGTTATTATCCTCGCTATTTACTTACAAGGAATTATCGAAACAAAAGTTACTTACAAATAAATATTAATCTCTTTTAGCACAAAACACATAATTTGACTAAATTATGCATGAAGAAAATGCATTTAACCACTCTATATACATATCATCTTCGGACGCTCCGGGAATATGACAGTTGCCGAACAGTGACGAAGATTTCTATGCGCATTATTACTTTTGGAGTACTGTACCTAAGTACTATATTGTCTTAAAACCAATACACATTTACACCTTTAATCACTATTTTGGGAACTTTCAAATTCTATTCTAGCACATAGTATAATGTTACCCAAATTAATAAAAACCCTTACAATTTCTTCAGGCGAAGATTCGTTTATCTCAAAAGTTTCTCTCTCGAATAAGAAACCTTCTTGCATTTGTTTATAAAGTTCAATTTCCTTTTTAGCTACTTCCGCGAATTTTATGTTGTCTACGCCCCGGAATATCCTTGTTATTTTCTTATTCTGAGAAAAAATAATTAGCTTACAAACGAGGTGATTATAATTAAGCGTCGAACGGGAATTTCGAAATTTTCAAGCGATTTTTAAATACCTAATGAAGCTTATATTTGAGACACGTGTGTGGATTATTATATTGGATAAAAACTATACAATTATTAGAATTACTTTGCCATAATAATAACTTTTATCCTATAGTATAACTATACCGGGTGTAATCGTTAAGTGTGCAGTGTGCACAGGCGATTATTCCGTAACTATTGCAGACATCAATACACTTTAAATTGGTATCAAAGTACTTAACCTAATGAGTAAAAACTAAAAAGGCAATAATAACTTTTTAAAATTATAACGAGAAATATCCAAAAATGTTACATTAAACACTCCCATACATTTCATTTCCCATACATTTTGTATTCAGATGATTTTCGAAATGACGTCATTGTATTTAAAGTTTCTAAATGAACTTTCCTTAAAATTAAAGAAGTAAGGAAAGCAAAAACACAAGAAATAAAATAAAATCTAAAATCTTTTATATTTCTTATACCTATTAATAACTGGTACTAAATGTATGGAAGTGTTTAAAGTTAAATCTTACTAATATTATAAATGCGAAAGTTTGTGAGGATGTGTGTGTGTGTGTGTGTGTGTTTGTTACCCTTTCACGCAGATACTACTGAACCGATTACAATGAAATTTAGCACACATACAGAGGGTAACTTGGATTAACACATAGGATAGGTTTTATCCCGGAAATCCCACGTGTTCATGACAGATCATAGATTTTAAATTGTATAAAGTTAAATTAGTTCGTTACGTTGATCAATAGGTGGCGGTAATTAGTTTTAAGCGTTCTTAAATCTCGCTATCGTTGTTTTTTTGTGAGACCATATATAATTTTGTTCAACATTGTTTTAGCAGTGGTAATAAAGATCAATCAGAGTACAAGGCTGGTTTCATTTAGACGAACCCCTACAGTACCATTTTAATACCGCGAATCGGGAGTGCAGTGAAGGTGTCCCACAGGGGTGCCTTCTCGAACACCACGGGAACGGGAACTATGCGGGTTTTTCTTTGAAAACGCGGTCGAAGCCGCGGGCGGATAGTTAGTTTTTACATATTACTCGTTATATTTTTTAAAAGTTATTATTGTCATTTTACTCATTAGGTAAATTACTTTCCATATCAGTTTAAAGTTGTTTAATACCTGCAATAGTTACAGAATAATCGCCTGCGCACACACCCTGTATAATTATGAATTATTTTTGATTTTATGACAGGTAATGATATTATGTTACAAAAAAGATGAAAAATCTCACCAAAATAAACAAGAATATAGGTTCGCTTTGATTCCGAAACCTACTTAGCGATTCTATTTCATCCGCCAGCACCTTTAAATATAAAAACACCAGTTATTTATTCATATTCCACTAGATTTCCGATTTCAAATAGATTTTTGATGACGCTATATAGGCCCCTCACAATCTAATCTAGATACTAATATTATAAAGCTGAAGAGTTTGTTTGTTTGAACGCGCTATTCTCAGGAACTACTGGACCGATTTAAAAAATTCTATCGGTTTTAAATAGCCCATTCATCGAGGAAGGCCAACAGAAGCGGAGCCACGCGGGTGAAACCGCGGAGCGCAGCTAGTATTATAATATAAAATTCCCGTGTCACAATGTTAGTCACCATACTCCTCCAAAACGGCTCCAAAATTCTGATAAAATTTTCTGTGCATATCGGGTAGATCTGAGAATCGGCCAACATCTATTTTTCATACCACTAATAAGAACAACGTTTGTCGGGACAGCTAGTTTTTTTCTTAAAATGTTATTTTGGCAGATTTTGCTCATACTTACGATGGTATAACATAAAAGTCTGTTTGGTTGCATAATTCTGAAGATGTCATAAAATTGTATCTAAGTATTCATAATATAATATTTAAAGTAACATTAATATTTAAAAATACGAACCCTTAATAACACCATTTTTCCGTCCGCGTCGCTCCAATCTAATTTAATACGCACAAAGAGACGATCAAGGGCCGTACAGGGACCGCTAAATGAACAAAATACCTCTGCACCTATAAAATACATGGAAAATTTCCCTTCTTTATTCTGTTTGTGAATTTATTGTTATTGAAAATTGGTTAATTTAAATAACTGTTGCACTTGCATGCATGCCTAAGCCTGTTTTAGATGAAATTTTCAAATTTGGAATGTAGGTATAGATAATATTATAATATTATAAAAAAAAAATGTATTTTTTTTTTATTACCTATAAGTAGTACCACAGACTAATAATAATATACTAGGTAGTACAATACAATTAAGTATTATTAACCTAACTCTTTTTCAAACTTTTTTCTAAAAGGGTTGAAAATATGAAATAAAGCATTTGTTTTTTCGTGGTTTGGTTGAGGTGATAGGTTCGTGATTTTAGAAGATAATAAGTACTTACATACAATAGTGTCCAAATTATGATCAAGAATGTAATTAAATTCCTTTTCATTATTTATGTCTATGAATAATTCTTGCTTCTTCTTCGCCATATTTTTTTTATAATATTATATTGGTAGGATGAGGAAAGACTATAATGCTCATGTTAAATTTTTATTCAAATAATTCCACATGGTCATGAACCGTAACTATAATATTAATTTTTTCTATTATTTCAATTTATTTTTGTGATATTTGAAAGAATTGAGTAATTTGCTATTTAGTTTTAATAATATAATATGAACAAACAATAATTATTATTGGAAGAAAGTATAGTAATTGTAAGAAAAAAAATATTTCATTAAAACAGCGCCATCTTATTATCTTCATCCGAAGCAGTACTATGGTAGGTATACTAAAAACAAAGTAATTAACGTTCAAACCCAGAAGATGGCAGGCATTGTGAGATTAAATTACAATATCAATTATTTAAATTAAATCATCAATTACACATGCTCTATTTTTCTTTCAGTAATTTTTTTAATAATCAAAAACTATAAATTATTTACCTATATAATGTGTTTTTTTAGTAAGGTAACATTCACAGAAAGTCTAAAGAACAGTCCTGACTCCTGTCAAACCGCCATATTGAAAATTTTAGTGATTCGGAAATTATCGTTTGCGATGGAGTCATATTTTTGGATAAAAAATATTGATAGTAACACTGTTGAGAATTATTCGAAATTATGTCATTTTCCTGTCGTTTCTCAATCCGGTCGTGTACATTGCAGAAAACTTTCGATCGTTTGACGAAATTCGCTTGAGAATTATTGTCGCAAGGAAACAAGTCGACTCGGGAGACATCTTGTGAGTGAGGCGCAAGTTGCCTGTCTGATTTTGTCTTTCACGTGAAAAGCAAGCAAAATTATTAGTGCGGTGCTAAAAAAGTCCGTAATCATGGACGTATCGTGGGGTGCGTATCATTTCATATTAGGGTAACCGTATTATTTTTATAGTGGAAGTGTTATGTATATAATGTTTTTTGCAGACGCAGATAATTTTGAGCCCAAACTTCCGACCACGTTGGCAACTTCTAATAGATGGGAGGGTGAGGACGAAGAAGAAAACGTCAAGGTAACGAAATCAGCTGCCAAATTGTGCTTTACTTGCATTAAATTTATATTCTGAGCCAAATTATATTTCTCAAAGTTTTACACATAACCTCAATTGATTGCGTATGTGTTGACGTCAGCTTGTTTTAATAGGAAAGTTGGGAGGACGAGGAAGAAGAAAAAAAAGATGAGGAGAAAAAAGACGTGCCAACACCAGCCGCAAAGCCTAAAAAGAAAATCCAGGATAAAATAGCCGAGAAAGAGGTATGTATTGATCCTTATCGTAAATAATGACCTTTTGTTTTTTGATAAGAATTTGTTACAGATGATACATCTGAATGTCAGTATAGCATAAGGTGCACCTGATATTCAATTTCTTGTTATTATTTTAATCCTTATTCATAAACTTACGCAGGTGTTTGCCTTCAGCATTATCTAACATTTTTAAACAAGTTCTATTGAAGGTTCTAGCACATTAATATTTAATTGATAAACATACTGCTGTTACGAAATATGAACTAAAAGTGTACATATTTTTTTCCAAATCCTAATTAATCATGTATTACTTTTTCCTCTGCTTAATTGAAGAAAATATTTGATAATTTTAAAATTAATCAATATGTTAGTGACTTTCTGTAATTAATTACTATTACATGTATTTCACACCTTTTGCATAATATTCTTATCAAAATATGTTACAATAATTATTACACAAGTACAACTTAATGGATAATATTTTATACCTATACTAGCTTTCCGCCCGCGGCTTCGCCGCTTTGTCTAAAACATAATAAATTATATACTAAAACCTTCCTCTTGAATCACTCTATCTATTAAAAAAAACCACATCATAATCCATTGCATAGTTTTAAAGATTTAAGCATACAAAGGGACAGAGAAAGCAACTTTGTTTTATACTATGTAGTGATTACTTACTTCCATCACACACACACAGTTCAATTTCACATTATTTATAAAATTATAGATTTTTCTTTCTAGAATTATGAACTGATATTTATATCCACATCATGCATGCTATAAGTCTGTTATGAGTACAATATAAATAATTAATCATTATTATGAAAACCTACAGTTTACTAAATGTTTATCTAGTAAGTTGGTAGACTGCAGACTGTGGTCCACCATATGATTTTGTCTGTCCTATACTAACAAAGCACTTATTTAATCAAATCTTAAATAATAACGAGCAACCTTTACACATCATGTTCATTTGTAAATTGTTTATTATTTATACATGATAATTTGTTATGTACTTATCGTTGATATACCTAACTATCACTAATTAGAAAATGCATTAGGTTGGTAAATAAAACTCTGAATTTGATATTTTTTGTTTTATGGCATTCAAATGCTTTATAAATAGTTAGTAACATTCAAACATTTGCAGCTTCTCGAACGCGAGAAGGGGAAGCGCTTGGACGCCAAATCTACTTAAACAAGTAGCAGGAGTGAAGAAGTAGTTAGCTACAATCAAACTACGTTTGCAGCGTCTCTTAAAACTACTTAAATATCTAGTAGTAGTAATAATCAAGTTCATAGTTAGTTGACATTTAAACATTTGAAGTGTCTCAAACGCGAGAAGGCGGAGCGCTTAACCTTTGACAATATTTAATCGAGCATATAAACATTTAGTAGTAGTAGTAGTAACCAAGTAGTTAGTTAACACTCAAACTACACTTAAGCGTATCAAACACGAGGAACCCTTAAAGTGGTAGTTAACAAGAAGTAATTTAGTAACATTGAATTTGAAACATTTGCAGCGTCTCGAGCGCGAGAAGGCGGAGCGTTTGGCCGCCGAAAAGGAAGAAGAAATGACGCCGGAAGAAAAGCTGGCTGAGAAGCTGCGCCGACAGAGGTTGCAGGAGGAGTCCGATCTACGGCTTGCTATGGAAACATTTGGTAAGTTTAAATTTTTCTTTTTATTAACACGCTTTATGTGTATTTTGTTTGTATGTATGTACGTAATTGATAAAGAGTCAATTCGATTTTGACCCACTCTAAATGGACAGATTAATTTCAAACTTTACAATAATTTCAAGAGTTTTAAGTGTGTTTGTCCTTTTTATGCTCATTTATTACTTTTTGGGTTATTAATTATAGATCAACCAGTAATATTCTAATGTGTTAGGTACTTAATAAGATGTAACTTTCTAAATGTTACAAGAAATAAGTAATATTATATGTTTAAGTATGTTACCTACTTAATAAGATATAACTTTCTAATAGGTACAAGAACTAAAATTGGTTTAGCATTCTTTGAGTTGAATTGTAACAAAAAACTTTCCTCTAAAAGAACACAATTTTGTAATAATTATTTATAAATGATTTATTTCTTAATAATAAGGTATCTTACAGCTAGTGATACAATTTTTGAAATGAATAAATACTAAGATACACCAATTAAAAGGTACACAAATCCCTGCTGTTTTTATTTGTTAGTTTACACAAACAACATCTATGACTTTCACACTTTGAAATATAAATAACTAGCTTGCCGCCCGCGGCTTCGCCCGCTTTGTCTAAAACATAATAAATTATATACTTAAACCATTTGAATCACTCTATCTATTAAAAAAAACCGCATCAAAATCCGTTGCGTAGTTTTAAAGATTTAAGCATACAAAGGGACATAGGGACAGAGAAAGCGACTTTGTTTTATACTATGTAGTGATAGTGATAATTGCCTTCATTCAACCTTCCAGGCGTATCAGACGTAGGCGGTGGCAAGCTGGACAGCTTCCACCCGACCAACAAGGCGGAGTTTGCCGACTTCTGCGAGCTGCTCTGCAAGAAGATCAACTATTACAAGGCGAAGGACGAGTTCCCGGCCTTTGTGGACGACCTCGTCAAGAATATTGTTGTTCAAAGTTGGTGTTTTGTTGTTTTTTGTTGTTTAAAAACATAACTGCAGTTTACAAATCTATACTCATAGTGTAAAGCTGAAGAGTTTGTTTGTTTGTTTGAACGCGCTAATCTCAGGAACTACTGGTCCGATTAGAAAAATTATTTCGGTGTTAGATAGCTCATTTATCGAATAAGGCTATACGCCTATACCTATATCATCACATTAAGACCAAGAAGAGTGGAGTACTCCTGGTAAAACCGCGAGGCACTGCTAGTACATATATTATAAAATAAAACTTGTGTCACAATTTAAGTTACCCTAATTCTCCGAATTGCCTGGACCAAAATACTAACCACTTCTTATGAAATGTTGTTTGCCAGTACATCTTAGAATCGACCTATATTTATTTTTCATATTTCATGTGTGTGAAAGTGATAAGAGTAAGGTAAAAAAAATGATTGCCGGGACAGCTAGTACCTAAGTAAAAAAGACGGGTTGCACTCCGGGAGTGCCGGCAGAAGTGAAAACTTGATTATTAACGTTGAGCATGTTTGATATCCATCCGTCTTACGCTTTTTCGATCAGGTCACGTGTCCTGACGCGAGTTTAAGATTTTATACCCATTACAGAAAAAGTGCTCAACGCCGCTAAAGAAGTTTTCACTTCAAAAACTCATAAACATATACATTATACCATTAACATAATATACACATATACAAAATACATTAACTAAAATGCATAATTCACATTACAGTGGCCTCGGCAGACATAAAAAGGATAAAAATGACAGTAGACAATCTATACATTGAGAAGCAGAAAGCTGAGAAGAACGATAAGTCAAAGAAGCCCAACAAAGGCAAGGGCAAGGCGAAATTAAAAGTTGAAGGAGATAATGTGAGTATATTTTAACAATTATGTATTTATTTAAATACTAGATTTCCGCCGCGCGTTTTCAAAGAAAAACCCGCATTGTTCCCGTTCCTATGGGATTTCCGGGATTAAAAGTACGTCTTATTCTGGTCTTCAGCTAACTACATACCAAATTTCATTGTAATTGGTTCAGTAGTTTTCACGTGAAATAATAACATACAGCCATCCTCACAAAATTTCGCGTTTATAATATTAGTAGGATTTAATGTATTACACCAATTAAAAATGTAATATCTTTAGTCTGTAGCATTTTTAAATTCTAATTAACACTGAATCGATTTTCATAAAATTAGGAACAAAGATAACACTAAGAATATAAAAAGGAGAGATAAATTAATATAAACTGTATGCTAGTGATAGTCCATTGAATAAAAAGTTCTAGAGTGCGTGAGTTAGTAACGTAAGATGTTTCTTCGGAAACATGTCAAGAGTCCCTAGGTAATAAACATACTAAAACCCCGGGACACTAGGAGGAGCCCCGGAGTGGGGGGAGTGGGGGAAAGGGTCCATTTTTTCATTTTTCGCTTAAATCTCAAAAACGGTACATGTTAGAGAAAAACTTTCAAGGAAAAGTTGAAAGGCCATTAAATTATCTACAAGTTGTACCTAAATAATTTTTTCCTATATCCTACCGTTTCTGAGTTACACGCAGTAAAAAATGATTTTGGCTCATCAATCGATCAAAAAATATTTCTTTCTTCCAAAAAACTCAAATGTGCAACTTGTGACCGGTACTGATAGATTGCTCTTAATTAGGTCTATAATTGGTAAAATAAACACATT
>CAJQZM010040980.1:30411-62461 GCA_907164665.1 Colias nastes | reverse complement strand
GACATAGGGACAGAGAAAGCGACTTTGTTTTATACTATGTAGTGATGCAGCATCGATATCTTTTAAAGAATAAACAAATTCAGGATTTTATTAGGGCATCAAAAATACTAATAACATAATGTTCAACAATCATATTCTATCTGTAAGTCGAATTTACATATCTCTTAAATCCACAGGCCTTCACAGTCACTGTCACAGACGGCTGAAAAAATGCTTACATAGACATACATAAAGCATGCTTAGCGATTTTGCAAAGAACGAAAAATACCTAACTGATACTTGAAAACGAGATGAATCTTTTCGAACGCATAAAAAAGTAGTTGGTCTATTTTTCTTTAACTCTATATGTTTTATTAATAAGTGAATGTCACTTTTCTAAGCAAAAGTATACTTTAAAACGATTATTTGATTACAGGAGAAAGCATCTATCATCCGAGCTTATTTCATCATGTGGATTGTATTCTTCCTGCTATCGATGTTCACCTTTTTCCTGAACTCACCACATTATAGCGCGGGTACTATATGCATGGAAGTGTTTTATATTAGTAAGTAATTCTTTTTCATATTGTATTAAACCAGTACTATGTTTTTTATTTTAAATTGTGTTAAAAAATAAACTCATGTGGGTGACTTCATGTCTTAATGAGAATAAATGTCTTTAAACCTTACTGTAATAATTTTGGTCGCCGTGTTATATGTATTGATCAAACGACGTATGTAAACCAAACCAAAACCAAAAAGTTTTCAATGCGTAGGTAGACATAAGGAAGGTCTAATATTATTTGGAAGAGATTCTTGGCTATTCATGTTAATCATTTGTTGAGCCAAAAGTTAATCAACAGTGTTGCTGGAAACTTTGTGTTAATGTTGTTGGGAGAGACTAGTTCAACATAAGTTAACAATTACAGTGCAACTGAGCTGGGGCCGTATTATGACCTCTTATTTCCAAAATTATAAATTCGATCCGTAAAACAGATGTGAGATAATATTTCCCCGTTCTTTAGTAATAACATTTTTTTCTTTTTTCAGGTATGAATGTCTACGCCATTCTTCTAAGCCACAGTTTCTATAAAATGCTGAATACTCGTGAAGAAGTTTAGTTTAAGTTTATATTTATAGAAATTTATGTATAGAATTAATGTGTAAAGAATGTTGTATGTTTCAAATTATGTAGACAAATATATTGTTGTTGTACTCACATTATATAATTTTGTTGGATTGTGTGTGTTTAATTTCGTTATTAAATCCCGTAAATAATCATATCGAAGCATATTTTATCGCAAATTATGTCGTAATTTTTAAGAAATTAAACATTATCCAAATTAATATAAACTATAGACGTATCAGAATAATGTAGAATTTAGGAAAAATAAAAAGCTTCATCTTTGTAAAATAATATTATATTAGTATTATACAAATTCACATTTTACAATAATAGTTATCTATACAGAAACTCCTCCAAATTAACTTGTGAATGCAGAACATTCGCTTCAACAGAGTAGGTACCTTCTGTAAATAAAAAGAAAATCAGTAGGTTCACGTAAAATATGAAAAATATTCAAATAATGATAAAAAAAAACAAACATTACGGCATAGAAGTACCTATTTAGTCTTCCGTAAGTTGAAATTATCCCTCAATAATGAAATATGTTTACTTTAATTTGACCCAGACTTCGAAAGTAACTATAAATGAATTTTTCCTTACCAACATTAAACCATTGATTTCTTGGAAATCCTGTTTCTTCTCTAGAAGCAGCAATGGCAGCTTTTAAAGCGAATGCGACGCTTACAGCTAAACATGTTGCTGGTTCAGCCACCGCTGAAACGGTAGATTAAGCATAAATAAATCAATATCCACAATGTACTAGCAACTTCATTTAAAACCTTAAATACTAAGCTTCCTTATTGCGATTTTTATGTGGTTATCCACATAAAAATCGCAATAACTGAAGAAAACATGGCGTTGTAAAATGTTTACTCGAACAACCATTTTATCGATCCTCAGAATATTAATAAATTCAGAAAAGCAAGAAAATCACAGTAAAGTAGTAGTAGTATTAAAGTAAAAGTGAAAAATCGATAAGGATATCAAAGTTTTAAAAGATCCAATAAAATTATCTAAAACTCTTACATCGAGAGCCCAAAGTCCCAACAGGATTGTGGTTCTTCCGTAACTTTATCCTGAAGTCAATCGGTATATCCTTAGCCTGTGGTATGTGGTAGTTCCAAGTCCGATCTGTCAGTATCTGACCTGTCTCCTTGTCATAAATTAATTGTTCTGTCGTCCAGTATCCTATTCCCATTGTAAAAGCACCTTGGATCTATAAAAATTAAAAAGACGAAATTTTTTATACAATTTTAAACCGATTATCTTGATTAATCTTCTACTATGTAATTTTTCCCACCCATACAAAAGTTTGTACAAAAATGAGTATTCATTTAAATTCGTGAAATAATGTCACTAGATTCAATGATATTCAGGAAATGAATACTAGATATTTTTTTTATTTTTACCTGGCCAATATCGATCTCTGGGTTGACACTAGTACCAACGTCTTCAACTAAATCAACCCTTCGTATATGACATTCACCAGTTAATATATCCAATTCTACTTCTGAAAGAGCAATACCAGCAGTTCTATGAGCTTCCTGATCATTCGAATTAACCTGATAACTCGTTTGTAGATTGATTCCTTGCTTAAACGCTTCTTGCACTAAATTTTCCCATGTAGGATCCTTAACTGATTTTCTCACGGGTGCTAGACGATCTAAAAGCAACTGGCAACATTTGATAGCACCAAAACATATTGCCTGAGTTGTGCGACTGGCAACTGTAGAATAATTGTTCGGAACGGACGCTACATCTAGTGGTTTTACTTTAATCTTACTAATAGGAACTTTCAATATAAAAGCAACGGTTTGTATCACTTTTGTATGTATCCCTTGACCTATTTCTATACCCCCATGTTTAATTACAATGCTACCGTCTCCGTGATAGATTGATATATAAATATGGAAATCAACTAAAGGTGTTCCCGGCCAGCTCATGATTGCAACTCGGAGTCCCCGTTTCATCCACCTATTTTTAAGGTTAAAATCTTCTACTTCCATTTTACGTTTTTCATAATCACTATCCTCTAAGAGTGTTTCCAATACATCTTTTACATCTGTGTATTCACTATTGAGATTGCACATACGCACTTGCAGTGGATCCAAGTCTAGTTCATATGCTATTCTCTCCATCACGTGCTCTGTCATGCATACACTTTCAAGACTTCCTGAAATAAAGTCGAGTTCTAAGAAAAACTTTCAGAGAAATCGAATAAATCTTTAGAAAATAGTTAAAATTGAACGCTTTTAGTCAATTGGTACAAATTATTTCCTCTATATTCTATAAAATATACAAACTTTATTTTATTTAAATTAAATTTTAATTAGCTGTGCTCCGCGATTTCACACGTGTGCTCCGTTCCTGTTGGTCTTAGCGTGATGATATATACCTATAGCCTTCCTCGATAAATGGGCTATCCAGCACCAAAATAATTTTTCAAATCGGACCCGTAGTTCCTGAGATTAGCGCGTTCAATCAAACAAACAAACTCTTCAGTATTATAATATTATAGTATAGATCTCACCAGGACTTCTGGCATATGTATTAGAAGTAGTATCAGTAGTAACAGTGAACACGCTGAAGTTCCACCGACTCTTGTCATAACAATTCTTTACTCCAGGGAAAGTTAGAAATGCTACGGGATCGTTGTCTTTGTAGCCAGTGTCTTGATATAGATTATAGTGTAAATACTGTATTTCACCAATGCCGTTTACTGCAACCTAATAGTCAAGAAAATTAGTTAATAATTGGGAGCTTTTGCTTTGCAACACATGAAATAATATGATTATTCTAATTGTTGGGTTAATTCAATTTTATATACTTCCTAAAATATTATGACAATGATTGGTATTACAAAAAACGTCACAATAATAATGGTAAATTATGAGGAGGCTCCTATTTAATAGAATCGCAAAATAGATCCTTACAAACACACACAGTACAGTGCTGTTTTTTTTGTCCGTTTTAATTCTTTTGATTACCTCATAATCAAGATTACACGGTAATCGCTTGCCAATGACGCGAATGTTCGGTTGGATATCCATCACAAATCTGCACGGTCTGTTGAGCAAATATGTGACCAGAGCGCTGGCAGTGGCCGTGTAGCTACTCCTTGTTATTTTGGCGCCATAAGCTCCGCCACACCGTGGTACTTCTAAGTTAATTCTATAAATCAATAGTAAACTTAAAATAATATGTCGTTTTTTTGGGGTTTGTAATAATCAGTAATAGTGTATTTCATCGTTAAAATAGAACAAAATATTGAAAAATTTAAGAAATTCTACAACAGCAACATTTTAGGTTAAAACATTATTATTTAAAATTTGTCTAACGGCTTATATAAATCTTGAAATGATAATTTGATTAATTTAAAGGTTTATACTAGTTACATAGTTACATACCTACTTTGCTCTATATTCAACAATTCTGATATAGCCAGATGCATCATGTCAGGGTATTGAGTTGACGATAATACATCAATACCATCCTCACTGGGATGAGAAACGCAACTCTGGGTTTCCATTGTATAGTGATACTGCCAGAATATATTCTCCGTTTCTCTTATTACTCTATGCACATCTACACCAGGTTCTTTTTCAGCTGGGTTAGCTTTATACAACGTTATTCGACTCGGATCTAACATCTTCACATCACGTATATCTAGTAAGGGTTTCTTGTCATCCTTTTTATATGTAACATGTACTAATTCTATTGCTCTGTTTGCTAAAACTTCTGTTTCAGCTGCTATTATTCCAATGGGTTGATCGAAGTGGGTAATCCTATCTTCCGCTAATAGTATTTGAGGTTGGTAAAGCGGCACTCTACCACTTATGAGAATGTTCTTTCCAGGAATATCTTTGGCTGAGTAAAAAGCTAGTACACCGGGGAGAGACTGCAGGTAAAAAATAATACCAGGTATTTATTAATGTTTGATTTTAAACTTATCACAGTCCCCACAACTTAAAAATAAAAATTCTCAACTCACCAGAGTCTCTGATGGATCAATATGCTCGATTTCACCGGTCGCAATCTTCGCAGTGACAAACGCACAATACACTTCTTTTCTCTGTGTGGGTAGATCGTTAACATAAAAAGCTTCCCCAGCACACTGTATGAGTGCTTCCACTTTCGGCATAGGCTCATTTAAAGGCCATAATACTGGGTTTGTGTCGTATATTTCGGTACCTTTTGATAGTGGTCTGTATTTCCGGAGATCGATTGCACCAGATGCATAGCGTGCGTTTAATAGTTCTGGCGGTATTATATTGAGTAATCCCTGTAAAATTTAGGCAAAGATGAATCTTGTTCGTATTAAAAAAGAATTCATTAATATTTTTTCATTATTTTAAATTTCAGAAATGAATTTATTTTTTAGGGTAAAAAAAAATATAGTTCAAGTATGTTACTAATTGACATAATATACTATGATAGATTTTATCCCTGTACCTTATAAAATAAACCCAATGCAGCTTTCTTCCTAAAATCAGGTGAGAACATTCCTGGAAATTCTTCTACAATTGTTTCGTCATTGAGAACATTAAGTGCTGTTTGCAGAACATCATTTTCGAACAACTTCTTATCCTTTAGATACAATTCAGGCTCTTGAAAGGCCACCGTATATTATTCGTGCGGATTTTACTGTTTCTCTGTCATTTGGATCTAGTTCATAGAGGAAAGCTCCGTGGACTTGTGCTACAGTGTTTTGAGATCTGGGCGTAACCTGAAAATTTAGTAATCATGGCAATTTACCTATAGTACGCGAATAAGATGTAAAAAATATTTTTTGTTATGCTTATAACTGTATCAGTCAGGATAGTAATATACGTAACTATATTAGAAAAAAATTTAATAATAATGGAAACGCTTGAACATGATTGCATATGTCTGAATTTTTTTATAACATATTTACATTCTATAAGACTTATAACTTGCTACTACGTTAAATTACAAAAAATGTTCAATATGAAAAAATTAACATACTTTAAAAGAAGCGAATTTGTAATTATCAGACAGTGGAGGTATTTTGACAGCAGTGATGATCTTTCCTCTCATATCAATCGATAGAAACTCTTGCAATGTTACGTCTATCGTACTTTCTGGACTTACTGGAACAAACATATTAAAACACTAGCTGTGCCCGCGACTTCGTCCGCGTGGAATAGTGACTGCATAGTAGTTACTACTTAATTAATAATAATAATAATAATAATAAATCATTTATTCTCCTCAAAAACCTTATAACTATATTAACAAAATTTGCACGTAAACATAGACCAAGAGGACTGGTGTCTGCGATAGGCCGTAGCCTGTAGTGCAGATCGCCAGGCACTCCCCAAGTCGAACCGCTTAATTTAGAGAATTTAATTATGTATGAGAAAAATAAACAAAAGGAAAAAAAAAATTAAAATAACGAATTTAACAATATATAACCCTATGTGTAGAATATAAGAGTAGGGATGTGGTTGTGTGTGTGTATGGCTGTGTGTGCGTGTGTGTGTGTGTGTGTGTGTGCGTGTGTTTGTGTGTACGTTTATGTGTAGAATCTGTTTGTTAGTTTGTATATAAAATTTGCTACAAAATTACTTAAAGCGATTTGCGCAACGTATTAAGTTCTCAGTACAATCATAATCCAGACTTCTGAGCCATTTTGAGGTAATTAATTTACAAGCACTTGCCGTCATTGGATAAATACATAATTTACCGTTTAACTTATTATATAAGTGACTGCCTTGAAAACAAAAGAAACGACGCGTGAATGAAGTGTTAGGGGTAAATTGATCACATATTCTGTCTAGTCGACGCATATTTTTAAATTTATGAGAATCATATACAAGCAAATTGTGCTGTTTAAGAATTGTGTGAAGAACAAAGAGTTGACGAACTGTTAAAACATCACATTTTTCGTAGAGGGCGGTAGTTGGATGATAAAACGGTAGGTGAGATCCAACCTTAAGAATAGCTCTCTGGGCTCTTTCTAATTTTAATATAAATGTTTTTGGTGCTCCTCCCCAAGAAGTTATGCAATATGATAGGAGGGATTGGCAGAGCGCAAAATACACCGATTTTATAACATTTTTATCCGCAACACCCCTCAGACACTTAAATATATAAATGAGTTTGCGTACCCTACCAGACAACAATTCAATGTGTTCTTGAAAGTTTAACTTGTCATCCAACACAACACCGAGATACTTTATAGATTTAGTAAATTGAACTGTTGGACAAGAACAGGTGGAACTATTAAAATCGAGACAAGAATGCGATTTTATCAGAAAAGACTGCGCACCTAAATTTCTGTTTCGCAAATGAAAGGCCATCAACTTGGTCTTATCTGTGTTTAGTGTGAGTATATGGCTATATAGCCATTTACAAACAGTGTTATAACCATTCTGAGCGTGAGATACTGCCTCCTGCCAAGTGTTACCACAGAAAAGTAGGACTGTGTCATCAGCAAAGGTTACTATTTCACCTTGTGTCAGAGCTAACTCGCACAAATCGTTTATATAGGCTAAGAACAGGGTTGGGCCTAATATACTTCCCTGTGGCACACCGTGACAAATCGCAGCCTCTTCACTCGTATAATTATCTATCCGTACCAATTGTGTACGATTAGTTAGAAAATCTTTAAATAGATTAAGCTGAACCCCTCTTATTCCAAGATCCTCCAATTTTTTTAACAGTATTGGGACAGAAACTGTGTCAAAGGCTTTTGCTAAATCTAAAAATATTGCAATTACTTTCTTTTTGTTATCTAATTTGTTTACAATAAAATTTGTGACTTTATGTACCGCATCCGATGTAGATTTATTTGATCTGAAGCCAAATTGTGAAGCTGATAAAAAATTATTACTTTCTAAATACTTAACTAATCTTGTGTTAATCAACCTTTCCAGAATTTTTGAAAGTGAGGGCAAAATAGAGATTGGTCTATAGTTGTTGACACAGTTTCTGTCACCACTTTTATAAATAGGCTGTATTCGGGATTTTTTTAATGCTGTAGGGAAAACTCCCGTAGCCAGAGAAATGTTGCAGATATGTGTTATGGTAGGCGTTAGTATATCTTTATAAGTTTTGAGCACATGGCTTGGAATCATATCCAAGCCTACGGCACTATCAGTCCTGAGATTATTAATAAGTCCTTCTACTTCTTTAAAATCTGTGGGTAATAAAACAAATGACTGTGGATTAATATTACGGGTGTTAAATGTAGTGTATAAGGGGCTAATTTGAATTTTGTCGGCTAGATTTTTGCCTATGTCTGCAAAAAAGCAATTCACCTCATTAACAGATTTCAAGGGATTCTGATAATTTAACAGTTCGTGAGATGGATCCTTTTGTTTTGATGAAAAGGTAAGTTCTTTTATAGTTTTCCATAACTTTTTGTTGTTATTTTTAGAATTTTTAATTTGTAATGTATCATAGTCTCTTTTAAGTTTTTTTAATAATGTTGAGCAAAAATTTCGATATCTTTTGTAGGTAGTTTTCAGTACTACGTTGTCGGGATCTTTTTTTAATTTCTTATGAAGTTTGTCACGATTTCTCAAACATTTAAGAATACCGGGGGTAATCCAAGGCTTTATTATTTTTTTTCGACTAGAAACAGTTATAATTTTAGTGTGTCGCATAATTAAATCACGAAGTAAATTGGTAAAAACATCAGTAGCAACATTAGCATCATCTATGCTGGCTATAAATTCAAAATCCTTGCTCTTAATGTCACTATCAAATGCAGCATAATCAAATCGTTTAACTGTTTTCGATGTCCTAAGTTGATACTTTAATGCAATATATAACCCGACACTGTCATGATCGGTTAAAGTCGTGTGAATCACAAGACATCGAGTAAGCTTCTTCGATTTAGCTAACGCATGATCTAGACATGTTTTATTATGAGTAGGTAATGTATGTGTTGGGAGAATACCATGAAAAGCTAACATATCCAAATAATGATCTTTGTTAGTATCACTGCTTTCTTTCGCAATATCAATATTGATGTCACCAACTATAAATACATTTGTAGTTGAAGAATATTCTTGTAGTAATGTATCCAATGAATGAATAAAGTTATTAACGTTTTTATAACCCGGTGGGCGATAAATAGCCAAAACAACGGTATCAGAATTAATTTTGATGACTAAGCAGTTCGCATCCTGGATGATTCTTTCTTCTACTGATATAACTAGATTATTTTTACAGTAAACCACAACGCCTTCATTTTGGGTCAAGTTATTTTCGGTTGCAAAAGCTTTGTAACCCTCCAATTGAGGTATATTTTGTGAAGAAAGAAGCCAGCATTCCGTTAATATGATACAATCCCAGGATACATTAGACCTCACAATGAGAGGTATAAGGCCACATAAGTTACATTTAATGCTTCTAATGTTTTGAACAAATAATTTTAAACATTCGGAATTAGGTATAAATGATTGACACGCTTCCACATCGCACGAAAATGAATCAGCTACTTTAAAATAATCTATTTCGTTTTCTAATTGTACTATGTCATTGAATTTGGTTTAAAATACCACTTAGTCCGGTAGATTATGCCTTTTTCGTGTAACTGAGAGTCTATGCTATAATATAACGGCTTTAAAGTTATGTTGCGATTATGAACGAAAAGTGGTGTAACATGTAGTGTAAATTGTAGGATATACTGGTGTGTTATATAATTGTAAAGTGTGTAGGGTGCAGAGTTAACAATATGAAAATACTTACAAAATATGATTTTGGAGAAAAAGAATACTATCACTAGTAGAAAATTAAGAGCACAGTAAAAAGTATTAAAACGTACATAAATACAATTTGAAGTTTTTATAATACCTAGTCATATGCGACGTTTCAGAGCATCTATATCGGATTCATTATCAATGCGTATACGGGGTTCACTGGCTTTTTGACGCAAATATACTCTGCCATAGGAGATCCAACAGCTCTCATAATTTTCAGCCTTCATGAATTCCTTAGCTAAGAAGAATAGCTTTCTCGCTTTAGGTGTTAGAAAATCGGCAACAAAAATTGGTTTAACAGGTCCTTTCAGATTTAACGTAGCGGTACTTAGTCGCTGATCAGGGTCTCTTTCTTTATTGTATTTCCTCACTGATTTGATAAAGCCATCCTTTTTGAGAGTCGAGTTGAAATCCACCACGATCGGCCCGTTTGGCCTATTTTTAAGTTTCATGCGGAAAACATCACGGATTTCAGATTCCTGAACATCCACTTTTACAGAGGAGCAGATCTTTTTGGTAATCTCAAGATTATTGAGTAAACACGGACTACCATAAATAAGTAAAAGATCTGTTAGTAAAATTTATTACTAAACTGTGCTAAACAATAAAAAAAATAAATGCCTTATTAATTTTCTACGTAAAATTTCTTTTAAATTATGTACCTATTTCATATTATTTTTAGGCACCAGGGGGGAGGGGAGCAAATTTCTTTTCCTTCCTTCCTTGTATGGATGTTTTTAACAATGTATCGCGCAGCAACTGATCAGCTTAATCGATACTCAGTTTTTATCAAATCCAAATCAGATCTTTCCTGAATCCTGTCTCACGCCTGTAGTAACTAAACCGTTGACCGTGCAATAAAAATTAAATTAAAAAATAAAACAACGCTACGAAGAAAAGTGCATAAATAATAAAAGGAATAAATAATTTCACAAACTTCCCGAAGATTTTTAAAAATAAATACCATTTTAAATATTTATAAAAAAAAACAAAGTCGTCGGGGCTGCCATGCCAACATTATCATTATATAATATTTCATTATCAAAATAAATGGTACTTAATTTTAAAGATCGTCGGGAAGTTTGTAAAATTATTTATTCCTATCGGTTTCTTATTTTCATGTAATATTTTCAAGTGAGCGAGACCTACCTCTACTTCCATATTACATTCCTACATCATATTGATATCTGTAATTTTGTTGCTCCTTGACATCTTTTAAGTTGGGCCGTAACCGTGCACAAATTGTAATGGACCACAGTGGCAAAAGAAGTGGTATATTTAGGAAAAAATATTGCCAAGGGCCAGGCCTATGTAGCTTTGAGTAGAGTTCAAAATTTCCAGGGTGTGGCTATCCTCTCGCTCCCATATCCCCTATTCTTTCACAGACTTTCAACCCTTCCCTTTCCACCCCTAGTAAATGGGAGAACCGATTTTGATGTAAACCATATCTAATTTTACCTATATGTTCACGTCATATCCTGTCGTTTGATGCTCCATTTGGTTTATTTATCCCCACTGTCACCCCTAAAAAGCCCTAAATGTAATAAACCGATGAACCGATTTCGATAAAATTCACACGTTGGCCTTTCATATTTTGATATGACGCTTGAGTATATTATTTGACCACATTCGATTTTTGTTCACAAATGGATAAACCGGATTGGATAAAAATATAACTAAGTGTACTTCACCCGTTATGCACTTTCATTTGATATGTCACTTGGGTATATTTGACAACATTCGTTTTTTTCATTTCCAATTTTACCCATATATAATATATAATAAATGGATGAACCGATTTTGATTAAATATGTCTAATTATACTTTACACGTCATGCCCTTTCATTTGATATGTCACTTGAGTATATTTGACAAAATTCATTTTTTTATTACCACTTTTATACCTATATCAAATAAATGGATGAACCGATTTGTTTGATAGGTCGTTCACTTTCATTTAAGGTGATTGCTACGATCTGTTCCCAGCCAATGTCCCGCTAGATGGCGCTGAATTCTACATTTCTAGTTTATTTGAGTTTTTGCGTAATTGGAAAAGATTAAGGTCGTAGGAATAGTCATGGCGGTTACTAAATATTATATTTTATTGAAATATGTCATATCATTGCCTTAAAATCCACCCAATTCGGTAAAAAAATGCATTATAACATCTGTCATTGCATACAGGGTCGTTTACACACACAGACGTATACAAAAATGATAAAGATTTAAGTCTAGATGGCGTGAATGTAAAACAAGTAGGATTGTTATAAAAATAAAAGTTATATTTGTTGGCGTAAACTATTTTGTTGTAATTTTGGGAAATAAATAATGTCAAAATTGATTACAATAAAACGCAGTTTTATTTTATTACATTACACTATTGTTTTTTTTATCAAAACATGTATTTGAAGTAGCATATACCTATGATATAATATTATGCTAAGAATAATTATTCATACAACAACAAATCTAAAACACTATTTACTATGGAAAAAAACCAGGAAGGTGAAAAAGATATTTACGATTTCGACGCACTCGACTTTTAGTAAAATATAGTAGGTAAAAATTAAACAATGGTAATGTAAATTCTAAACAAACTACTACCAAAATACAATTAGAACAAAAATCATTTGACTTGTTTATTTCACCCAGAGGCCAGAGGCGGCTCGTGACAAAATTGTATAGGTGTTCACTTGAAATAAAACAACGAAAATACAATAGCGTTCGGGATGATTTATTACAAAAAAATGAGCACCACATTTTATAAATGTCTATAACACTAAAAATTACAAAGTACAGGCTATTTCAAAACGAATTCAATGACTAGGTATCAATAATTAGTAAATCACCGAATTTGCATTCGCGAGCGTAGGTATCCATAGTGTTTGTCACTGACGGTCACTGACCTCTATAACTTATAGTTATAGAGGTCAGTGGTGTTTGTTGTGTAAACATGTATGTATTTGAGTAGTTAGTAGCATATTATATTCTGAATTTCTGATCCATGCCTATTCACTCAAAACTAATAACACTAATGATTTGTAACAGTAAATTATTTCAATAGGTAGGTATTTGAACATTTCCCAACAAGACGTAAGAATAATTATTCGTAGGTATACAAGATACAATAACAAATCTAATACACTATTTATTATTTTATTATTTACTAGCGGTCCGCCCCGGCTTCGCCCGTGGTACATGTTTACGTTTTCTCTCCATAAGAAGTAATAGCTAGAGAGCTAGCGCAAAGCTACCTGTATGTATTTGACCAGACCTGGATTTTTGTGTGTTGATTCCCCTAATAATACCTACTATACATGAGATGAGGAGTCACTAAGCCCAGAGTGGTGGACGGGGCGCGCGCTTAGGTAAGACAGGTGGAAATTTTTGGCGAACTTTGAAACCATTTGACCACGTCTGCCATTTTGATATTTGAAAATAGATTATTATTACTATCGGAAAATAACAATGGCAGACCATTATCACGCGGATAACATTCTGGCAGACACTTATGAAAGTGCTGAAAAAAATACAATTTTGAAAGTATTTGACCAGATCTGCCATTCATATATTTTATTTATTAGGGTCTTAAAAACTTATTTTCGAAACGGCAGACATTTTCATTGCGTACAGACTTCAGCAGACAACAAAACTTTACAGACTTCAGCAGTCAACAAGACTTAGCTTCTACATGGTCAGATGTATATATGTATTACGTTCCCTGACCTTACATCAATGATTTACTTTATTAATGTTTTTATGGTCATTTACATTTAATTTTGAAAACTATGGAATAAAATTTATAAATTTGATGATACAAAACTAAATATACATTTGTAAAGAATCTCAAATATAAAGTTGTGTTGCAAATAACAAATCATCATTTAAATATTTAGTTTATTTCTTTATTTAAGAAACAATTAACAATTACAAAACAACATAAAAAAACACGCATGCATTTATTGAAATGTTCATTCATCATCACTATCGTATGGCGTTGTGTGACTCGTCTTCATAATCCATTGAATCGGATTCTGTAAAAGTAAAACGTAAATTATATAATAAAAGAAATGAGTAAAGTCAAAAATAATTATTAAAGAGTTAATCATTATAAACTTACCTAGTAAGGCAATGCCTTTGATGTCGCACGATGCCGCCGCGCCGCCAGTGTAGGTACTTCTGCTGCTACATGAAAATATGCTAGGGTTGCAACAAATGGGAAATAAAACAATTGTGATTATTACTATTATGATGTAATCATTTATTCATATGTACATTCAAAACAATTGCGATTATTAAATCTGATGTAATTATTTTTTCATAAATATATAATTATTATTAATTACATAATATATTGCACTGTGAAATATTTACGTATCACTTTATTTTTGATGTTCTTAATTGTCTTTTATAAAATTTAAGTGACGCATTCGCATTGGGATCAACAATCCGATAAGAAAAGAATGGAGACAACATATACATAGCTTTGATTTCAATTTTACAGATACAAAATATACAATCTATCTAAAATGATACAACGGATGTTTCCTGCGTTTTCTCGTCAAAATACCGAAACAACGTAATTATTGTATAGTAGTTGGGCGTGAAAGTAAAAAAACAAATGAAAAGTGTTTTCCATATGATTATTTATTAAATTTACGCGAAGAATAATTTCAACGATACAATTTAGTAACCGAGAATTCAGAGGATTAAAGAAAATACCTGCCTGATCATTTTATCAAACTCTAAAAGAATTATGGTTATTTCGCATCACTCGGTTTATTAGTTTGGTAATAATTATTAAAGGTAGTTACAACCCTAGCCATTGAGTCGAACGGTAGGCAACACAATATCGACTTTGTGCGGGTACATATGGTACATTTCTTCTTGCTGTGAAGCGTAATTATTATTATTAAGATTTTTTAGGCTATTTTGAATCAGCTGTTCTAATTTAATTCTAGAAATTTATTAAAACGTGATTTTTTTAAAAGTATATTATGAGTTTATAAATACCTCAACCAATAGTTATTGTGTCCTATCCTCATTTCTTTATATCTTGGTAGTTAACTAAAGTGTTAAATTTACATAACCTCAACAACAACATTTACACTGCCACTGCACTAAAACTAATATGGAATCCATCACACAGTCTATTGATCAGATGTTTGAAGTGTTTAACCACAGAATGGATGAGTTCCAAAAGGATCTCCAGACAATTTCAACAGCCCCAATGGGTAGCCCGTCTTCTAAATTAGCGTCTGACTTTACAGTCTTTCGCACATTTGTCTTGACATCACTACAGTGTCTACAGTCTGAGGTTATCCTCCTGAGTAACAAAACAAAAGTACCTACGACGGACGACCACGCTTCGAGTTGCCAAACACACAGCCAAACAACAATAATCACTACATAGTATAAAACAAAGTCGCTTTCCCTGTCCCTATGTCCCTATGTCCCTATGTCCCTTTGTACGCTTAAATCTTTGAAACTACGCAACGGATTTTGATGCGGTTTTTTTTAATAGATAGAGTGTTTCAAGAGGAAGGTTTATATGTATAATAACATCCATTAAATAGTGGAGAAGTACTGTTATTTTTGAGGTTTCTAATGTGATGTCGTAAAAAATTACATTTTTTCCGCTTACATTGCAAACGCAGGCTGAACCCTACGAGTTTTATCAAAATAATGTACTAAGTATTGTACACATTGAAAAGGTCTACAGAAAAGTCCGCGATGGTATATGTCTATCTCTTATGGATAACCCACAATAACTTTTTTTTGTCATTTACTTTTTACGACAAATAATGGCTAATTTTCGATGCGATTTTAACCAATACAGCATTAATCCTTAACCAATTAAATATCTTGAATACATTGTTCATTTAATATAGATCTATATGGCCCTTTACACCGTATGATTTAAGTGAATATTTTCGAAGATATTACAGATTTAAAAATTGCGGGACGTAGCGTTTGCGGCGGTACCGGCCGGCCGCCCGGCTATCTATTTTATACCCGTGCAAAGCCGGAACGGGCCGCTATGTTTTTATATACAACGTTCACAGTTTTTCTGTAGTGTATTTAGTATCAGCATTGCACCCGTGCGAAGCCGGGGCGGGTCGCTAGTGAGTAATAAATTGTTTACAAAAAAAACAAGTTTTCCATTTTTCTGTATGAGTAGACAGAACTTCAAAACGCCACCTGCTACGGTTTATATTATGAACGATGGTTATAAAAATAAAAGTTATATTTGTTGGTGTAAACTATTTTATTGATCAATAATTTTGGAATTTAAAACTGTCAACATTGATTACAATAAAACGCAGTTTTATTTTATTACACTATTGTTTTTTTATCAAAACATGTATTTGAAGTACCATATAATATTATGCTGATCCAAGCATTTTCACTCAAAACTAATATCACTAATGATTTGTAAAAGTAAATTATTTCAATATACATTTCATAACCAACAAGTAAGAATAATTATTATTATTCCTACCTACAACAACAAACCTAAAACACTATTTACTATGGGAAAATAACCAGGAAGGTGAAAAACATTATATTACCTATTATTTACGATTTCGACGCACTCGACTTTTAGTAAAATATAGTAGGTAAACATAATATTATGGTTTTGATTTTTGCTACTAGTATAAGAAAACTGCGTGTTCAAACTACTTGTTTGTCTGTCTGAAAATTCGGAAGTACTTTGGTAGTTTACCGATTTATAATAATATTGTATATATCGTTGTTTAAAAAATATTCAAACACAATAAAATATGATATACTGATTTATCACTGGTTTCAGTGATGAACTGATGAGTCAATGTTAGCCACTATACTTTCGTCATACGTGTGTATGATTGATGTGATTTGCAACGTGGTGATATTTCAGAAAAATCACGGGTCAAATTGTCCCACCGAAAATATAACTGCGTTATAAGAATAACTATACCTACGATAAATTATACATAATACAATATAGTCTCAAATGCATACTAGTGAAATATTTTATTTGAATCAATAAAATAAAAAAAAAATAAAAAATAATAATAATACAAAAATAAATTCACAACACAAGAAAATCCGCGCGCAAATCATAGCGCGTGACAATGAAATCAAGAACTTTCGAGCCGACGCGACGCGGACGACGAAGGAGCCTAACAAAAGTACCTACAATCATAGGCGGCTCGTGACAAAATTGTATGGCCGTGTTCACTTGAAATAAAACAACGAAAATAGGTACCTACAATAGCGTTAGCAGTACAAAAAAAATGAGCACCACATTATAAATGTCTATTTATACACTAAAAATTATAGAGTATTTCAAAACGAATTCAATTATTATTTAGCAATAATTAGAAAATCCCCGAATTTGCATTCGTGATCGTATTCATAGTGTTTGTCTACACTAATATTATAAAGAGGAAAACTTTGTTTGTTTGTTTGATTGTAATGAATAGGCTCATAAACTACTGGACATTTTACCAATGTTTGCAAGTTTGTGATTACTTTGATAGTTTACCGATTTATAATAACTGTATACTTATATCATTGTTTAAAAATATTCAAACACAATATGATATAGGTACTGATTTATCACTGGTTTCAGTGATGAACTGATGAGTCAATGTTAGCCACAATACTAATCACTTTCGTCATACATGTGTATGAACTATGATTGATGTGATTTGCAATGTGGTGAAATTTCATAAAAATCACGGGCCAATTTTTTGTTTTGAATCCCACCGAAAATACATATATTACTAATTGCGTTATTAGAATAATTAATTACTATACCCACGATCAATTATTACAATTTACAATATAGTCTCAAATGCATACTAGAGAAATATTGCAATTTGAATCAATTAAAATGCATAGCATACAAAAATAAATTCACAACACAAGAAATTCCGCGCGCAAATCATAGCGCGTGTCAATGAAATCAAGAATGTAATTTTATATCAAGCCGACGCGACGACGCGGACGACGCCGAACTAAAGTAGTACCTACAGTACCATTTACCTTCAGTGTACAATACAGTTTACAGACCTACGACCGACGGACGAACAATAATGAGTAATAAATTGTTTACAAAAAAAAACATAGTTTCTAAGGTCATTAGTTTTATTTTATTTTATTGTTATTTTCTTTGAACGATTGGAAATGAAATTACTCAATTTTTACACAGAACTTTGATTTATTAGAATTATGCTCATTATGTATAAGATAACGAACGCGAATGCACGACATCTAGCGTCAATGTCTAAACATCGCCTTTCGTTTAGACATTGACGCGCTAGATCTGTAATAAGTATATAGTCTATGCGCTAGATGTCGTGCTTTATGTCGTGTTTCGCTTGGCAAAAGTCACGCACACTACTGTAGAAGTGTCAAATTTTTCCGGTATTTTACTGTTGTTTTTCTAAGTAAATATTGTAAATTATTGATTAAAAAGGTCGAACGCGCACACATTTCATTATAGAGAAGTGATAAAATGATTAGTTTTAAAGAAATAGTGTCTGTGTTAAGTGTTTAGAGGTAATCAAAAATGTATGGAGGGACGGTCGGAACATCCACCTTAATATATCACTTAGGTATATTTGACAATTTTCGTTTTTTTCATTCTCACTTTTACCCCTATATACCTAGGTATAATAAATAGATGAACCGATTTTGATACACTTTATCTAAGAACCAGCGTCGGAAAATATGCTGCCTAACAAAAAAACCTAATCTAATTCGGATTACATGTTAGCGAGCTACCGTGGCACAAACAGACACACACACACAGACACACATAGCGGTCAAACACTTATCACCCATCTTTTTGCGTCGGATTTTAAAAATATAATACGACATAATTTAATTTTTTTTAAATTATCAATAATTGTTACTAACAAAATGAGTCCCGATGCTTGAATTAATAAATAAATTATTATTATTATTAAAGGACATTTTATGTATAAAATTTACCTAGAAGTAAGCATAATTCTAATTTGACCCCCCACCCCACCCTTGGGGACTTTCGATATGATCACTTGGACATTTATAGGAATAATAATTGAAACAGATAACTAACGTTTTATCGTACAGTGTACAATAGAATGCCTTAGCAAATGTTCGCCGTGAATACTTAAATGGTCATAACTTTTTTATTTACGAACCGATTGACATGAAATAAACACTAAATGTTAAATGAAGATTACTACAATATATTAGTGAAAACCGTATTTAAATCGGATAAGCCGTTTCTGAGATTAGCGTGTTCAAACATACAGACAAACAGACAAACAGACAAACCGACAAACAGACAAACAGACAAAATTTTTTTTAACTACAGTTTTGGGTTTAGGATCGATTTAATAATAACACCTACTCATTTTTTTTTACATATTTTGATTGTACAGACACGACTTTTCTAGAATTTTATTATATGTATTGATGATGATGATTGATGATGAATATTTATTAATATTATTTATACTATCGTGGCTATATATTTTACGGTCAGTTAGTTTACGAACTTTATTAATGTTTTGCTAGGTTTCGATCTGGCTTAAAGCTTTAGTGTCGACTCAAATATTATTTAATACATTATAGAACTAGATTTCCTGTAACAACACATTGGAATCGTAATATTATGCAATGCGTAATCCTTTAGGCAAATAGGATTTTATCCTATACTCTACTACATACTTATCTATAAGTACTAATACTAATACTAATTACTAATCTATACTAATATTATAAAGCTGAAGAGTTTGTTTGTTTGTTTGAACGCGCTAATTTCAGGAACTGCTGGTCCGATTTGAAAAATTCTTTCGGTGTTAGATAGCCCATTTATCGAGGAAGGCTTATTATAGGCTATATAATATATATCATTACGCTAAGACCAACAGGAGGCACGCGGGTGAAACCGCGAAGCGCAGCTAGTAAAATATAAAATAAAATATATATTCAAGAATCAGAAATGTTTCTATAATATACAAAAGCATTATTTTGGAAAGTAAAGAAAATATAATGAATAGATAGTTTATTCTTTAAAAATATACCAATAGTAATAAATGCGCCAATCGCTTCCAACAACAAAAATAAATCGGATTGGAATCCCATATCTCTTTGTTTCAGCATCAAATTTCCGGCTATTGATCCAACCTGCAATGGAAATAAAAATGTGTTTATTTATGCCAATGCACTGCAAATCAAGTCTTCAAATAATCTAATCAAAGTACATTTGTAAAAGTTTTATTACAAATAGGACATTCTAATTACAAACAATAACATATTTCTTAAAAATTCTATGGAAACTAAAAATTTAAACATTAAAAAATAGAACAATCCAAAGAAGCTAAAATTGTAAAATACAGAAAGAGTTCTTAATTAGCTTACTAAATAAGGAACCTCATCATTATAATAATCATATAGGTACGTACATTTCTTACAGGTATATGAGCCACCAAATCCAAATGTTCGTAGAGTTTTTCTAAATAAGAAAACTCGTCTTCATACATCTCAGACATGTTCTTAAATACATATATTCATTGTATTTGTTAACGAAGTTCCAGCACCGATTATTAAATTTTGGTCCAGGTAATGTATTTTTAGTTCATAGACTGCACTTATATCGATTAGCACTCGAGGAAATTCAAATATTATGTGGATCGCACCTAGAAAAAGACATTTATATACCTATAGTAGGTAAAAAAACATTTTTTATTGTTTTCATTGCAAATTTGCATCTAAAGCACCCTTTACGTATGCATAAAAATGGTGCGTTAGATACTATGAAAGAAAAGTTATAAACAACTTCAACATTGTTAATTTTACAGATTTATATCCTCACCTCGTCCCGTATTCCCATCCACTAACATATAAGAATCTGTCCCTTCATTTCTCCACACTTCAAAAACGTCATTGATTTCATTTACCCTGTACCAAGTCTTATGATCGTTCAAATATATCTTTTTAACCTTTCCTCGTCTGGGAACAACACACCAGTCTTCTTCACACGGTTTATTACAAGTTCATTTGTTTTGCATAGTTTTAAATCTTCGATATCAACAAGGTTGGGTTTAGGAGCATCTTTAGCAAATCATCTGAAGGCGTCTAGGATGGATCTGTAGCCTGTGCAGCGGCATTGGTTGCCGCCGAAGGAATTCTCGACTTCATATTCGGTTACATCGTAGTTCTTGTTTTCTAGTAAACTGCGAAAGTAAACGGTATTGGGCAGAGTATCTACATAATCTCTCATTAAACGATTTCCTTTGCGGACAAGCAGGTAGGTAATCTAGGTAGATATGTCCGCTTAATATAAATTTTAAAACTGTGCAAAAAACTACCATTATCATATATTTTTTATTGTATTATGTAAATAAATCAAATCGTGCCATACCTAATTCTATTTACCTACTAATAAAGTTTTATTTCACATGTGAATATTTTTTTTCTTCGAGCTTTCCTCCAAGCTTTCAAGCAATTCTCCGTTTTCTAAATTTAAAAAAATTTCCATGAACAAGAAGGTACAATAATATTTTGGAAAACGCATTTATGCATTCGTTTTACATTGTAACTTTGGATACACTTTAAATCTTTATAGAAAAAGTTACTGATAATATAGTCATGGAAATCATTACCTATACATACTCATAATCCATCCGGGTGTACAATACCCACATTGAGAACCATTATACTTCGCTAGAGTCCGTTGTATCGGATGGTACCTTTGTCGGTTCCCTATCCCTTCCACTGTGGTGATCTCCCAGTCTTGGCATGATAATATCGTTGTTAAACACTGAAAAATTAACACTACTATAATATCTACACTGTAATCTAAAAAATAGCGTTTCGTTTTCCTTTTCCAGTTTCTGAAAGGTAGAAACAATTTGTTTGATGGTATAGACTTATGAACGAAATTGCTATACAAAAAATATATGTAAGTAGAAATTTTAAACTATAGCAAACGCAAGCAAAACAACGATACTACAAATCAAAAAAATGTGTGCGTGTACTAGTGTAAACACGTAAGAAGTGAAACTTCTTTATGACCTTATTTTTAAAAAAAATATTTACTATATGCAACTTTACAGAAATACGTCGAATCACGCGTGGTAGGGGTAAGAAAAAGATGGCGCGTAACGGAAAAATGTCACGCGTAACGAAAAAATGTTACACTAAATTTTTTTCCAACCCCGATAAAGAATTTCACAAAAAAAAAGTAAAATACACATAACGCAAATTAAAACCTATAAGCAGAGCAACTCTATTTCATCCACTCTTTCACGCAAAACACCCGTGAATCCTATATAACTTACGTAGTAACCACCTATTTAGTAATCTGTGCTTAAACTCCAGAATCACTGGAAAAGCTGAAACTTACAGAATCAATAGACAACGTGGTCCTCTTGCCATCAGCATCAGGGATGGTCACAGCAACTATACACACTCCACACCCGCCCTCCTTGCACATGTACTTCGTGCCTCGGAGGTTCAGTCGATTGCGTAGGAAGTCGTTCAGGGTTTCATCGGAGTCTACCTCGGAACCCGCTGCGAAATATCGTGGGTATTTTTAGCGTTAAAATTAAAAAAAATATACCGCAAATTGAGAACATCCTCCTTTTTGCAGTCGATTAAAATGACCACAGTAGTAAATATATGCTAGGATATTTAGTATTTTTCGTAAAATATGTAAAAACTAGATTTCCGCCCGCGGCTTCGCCCGCGTTTGCAAAGGAAAACCCGCATAGTTCCCGTTCCCGTGGGATTTCCGGGATAAAAACTATCCTATGTGTTAATCCAAGTTACCCTCTATATGTGTGCTAAATTTCATTGTAATCGGTTCAGTAGTTTTTACGTGAAAGAGTAACAAACATCCATACATCCATACATCCATACAAACTTTCGCCTTTATAATATATATTAGATACTAGCGGTCCGCCCCGGCTTCGCCCGTGGTACATATTTACGTTTTCTCTACATAAGAACCATCCTCGTACTTCAAGGAATATAATAAAAAAAGAATTATCGAAATCGGTTCAGCCGTTCACACGTGATGCCGTGACAACGCGAAACGGGTGCGGACCCGCCGCCTTTTTATAGCTCCCGCCGCGAAGCGCGTCGAACGCGGCAACTGATACACAAAAATAATCCTTATGGCTGCATGATTCTGTATTCACGCGCGATGACTTATAGCGTATTTCATGTATAACTTTGGTGTTTCTACACCGATTTACATGATTCTTTTTTTATTGAATAGGTAATAATGTTAACTTTTTTTAATTAGGGATGAGTGAGAGTGTTGTAAACGTAAGAGTAGACAAATATAATCAGAAAGCTCCGAATTGCTAAGCTATTGAAGTTTCACGTGTTATTGTGAGTCAATTTTAAAAGATAGACATATGCTGTCTAGGAATTTATTTTTATATAATAATAATAATTTAAGAACATTTGTGTCGTACATGATTTCTATGTAGCTTTAACCATTAAGGCTGCACACGCGACGGAAGCTTAAAAAATGGAGTAACTTCTCCCGTTTTCCCAATATTTCCCTTCACTGCTCTGCTCATATTGATCGTAGCGTAATAAAAAGTATACTATAACCTGCCCAGGAGTATGAAGAATAATTGTGCCAAATTTCGTTAAAATCCGTCGTGTAGTTTTTGTTTCTATAACGAATATACAGACAGACAGACAGACAGACAGACAGACAGACAGACAGACAGACAGACAAAAATTTTACTAATTGCATTTTTGGCATCAGTAGCGATCCCTTATCACCCCTTCATAGTTTTTTTTTAAATATATTTCATGTACAGAATTGGCCTCTCTACAGATTTATTATAAGTATAGATAGATTAGATTCAAATTGTTGTTTTGATAGTAGAGACATCGGAAAACATAAAAAAGTAAGAAATAAAATATAGAGTATATAGATTGTTGTTTTTTTTTTTTTTTTGGGTTAAAAATTGGATAATAAAAATGTATGCACGTATTTTTAGGATAAGAAAATGAAAAAGTAAATGAAGATCCTCAGAGCTTTTGCCTAAAGTTAATGGATTCTCGAATAATCTTTTAAATAATTAAACGCCTTTTTACCCATAGAAAAAAAACATGTGTATTATAACATCATCATTTCTATATATTTTTTTAATATATAAAAAAATAACAAACCTGAACAAGGCTCCCCATTCACACTGAAAGTTATTCTATCCATAGTCCAAACACCAGGCGGAATGACTGACACTTAATCAAAATAACAATGTTAACGTTCACTGAATATAGTCGCAGGTATGTTAAAAAGCGATACAAACAAAAAATGTCTGTACAGTTTTCTCATAATATTATTTATCTGTGGTTTTCTCTATCTTGTAGCGGGCTGTTGGTAAGCGATCTCAACCGCATTTGCAGAGGCATGACCAAGTGCGTACTAGCAGAATAATGCTAGTACTTAGAAATGACAATATTTCTAACTGTAACACTGTTACCGTTGTTGTTAATGGAGAGAAATCTCGCGGTGCGCCGATTAACATAGGTGTTCCGCAGGGATCTATCTTAGGACCGTTTTTGTTCTTAGTATATATTAATGACCTACCTTATTATTTGCAGGATATGTGTGAAATAGTACTGTTTGCAGATGATACCTCATTAATATTTAATGTGGATAGACATGACACAAATGTTGACGAAGTAAACTCTGCTCTTTTACGCATATCCAATTGGTTCACTGCTAATAATTTATTATTAAATGCAAAAAAAAACAAATTGTGTAGAATTTATCCTTCCAAATGTAAAGAAGGTGAAAAGGGATATTATTTTAAACGGGGAGGTATTATACCCTGTGGATTCTACTGTTTTTCTTGGTTTGACACTAGATGAGAAGCTACAATGGGGGGCCCATGTTGCCACCACCGCTGCTAAGCTTAGTTCAGCTGCATATGCAGTTCGAAGAATAAGGCATCTCACCGATGAAGACACGGCTAGATTGGTTTATTTTAGCTACTTTCATAGCATTATGTCCTATGGAATTCTGCTATGGGGCAGGGCTGCAGATATAGAAACTATATTTATATTACAGAAAAGAGCCATACGCTCTATATATAATTTACGTGCTAGGGACTCACTAAGAGATCTCTTTAAGAATACTGGTATCCTCACTGTACCATCACAGTATATATTTAATAATATTTTATAATATGTACACAAAAACGCAGACTTACACACAAGAGTAGGAGATAGACACCGTTATGGCACAAGGAACAGAAATAAAATTGAAATGCCATTTTACCGGTTAGCCAAAGTTAAAAATTCATTTATGGGCCAAGGTATACTTTTTTACAACAGAATTCCTCATAGTATTAAAGAGTTTAGTAGTACTAAATTTAAAAATTATGTAAAAAACGTATTAGTTCAGAGAGCCTATTACAGCATTAAGGAATATATGGAAGATAAAAACCCATGGAGGGTTGTCGCGTAAAAACCACAGGACAGTTCTTTGGCATATTATGATAATATATACGTACAGTTACTTACATATTTTGTAAAATTAAATTGTAATACTGAAATGATTTAAAAGAGCAACTATGGAGTTTCTTGCCGATTCTTCTCCATAGATACTGCTTTCCGAATCGGTGGTAAATGTTAAAATATGTATTGACGTTTCAAAAGTGCTTCTCGAAGAAGTCTAATTGAATAAATAAATGTTTGAGTTTGAGTTTAACACGATAGTGAAGAAATACCCCTTCGTGATAATATGTATCCGTGTTGAATTAGTATATTCGATCATTATTTATTGCTGCCTAATAACACGTCAGTTGTGTACTATATAAGTAATTAATTAATTATTAAATTATCTATACATATAATAAATCTGTAGAAGGGTCAATTCTGTACAATGAAAATATTGAAAATATAAATAGCAGGGGGTGTTACTGGATCGATACCAAACCCAAATATGTGATTAAAAAAATTTTTGTCTGTCTGTCTGTCTGTCTGTCTGTCTGTCTGTATGTGAAGACATCACGTGAAAACTAACGGTTCGATTTCGATGAAACTTGGTATAATTATACCTTATTATCCTGGGCGTAAAATAGGATACTTTTTATCCTGGAAAAATACGTAGAAAAATAATAATCTTAATTTTTCAGTTTTATCCATAGACGTTGTTCTGTAGAACCGCGAATACACGTTGGATATTATTATAGGCCTAGCCGTATTTGGGTCCAATAGATATTTATAAGATGTTATTGTCAGAGTTACTCAAAATGGAGAAATAAACCATCCACGCGAAGACCGACATCCGCGCGGACGGAGTCGCGGGCGGAAGCTAGTGTAGCAATATATTTCCAGGATGTACATAGTATCACAGTTGACAGATATATAGTATAGTATAGTATTTTTTCCGGCAGAAAAAAGGATGCATAATTTTCCAAGATAAACATTGGGTAATTGTTATTTTTTTTCCTTATAACATAAAAAAATGAAAAATTGTCTTTGTTTTTTTGTAGTATTAGATCTAAAGGACAAACAATTATTCCGAAAACGAAACTAAATTATTTTGTGACTGCATAAAAATAGCTTATTTCAATTTCTTTAATAATTATTTATCATTCAATTGTAAGTGATTAACAATAACGAATATGCGAACAGCCATTTATTATTTCATAACTTGATGCGTATATTTTTTTGTTGTGGAAACTTCCTGCACGAATGAACAAAGAATTTTTTATAATGCAATGCAGTTTGGTTGCGAAAATATTATGAAGATCAAAAAATTCCATACCTTTACTGAAATAACATGTTTGTGTAAAACTTGTTTTCCTTTTTAGGAAAAGGGGTTGTTATGTCGAAACGATACGTGTACCTATATGATGGATCATTGAAATGCATGTGGTCACCTCTGAGCATGTGCCTCTGTTCATACTCATTATACACTGCCGATGGTCCTACTCATTGATAATGAGAGAAAGAATGATTATAATTATGTATTTATATGATATGTATTATATACTGTCACAAGTCACATCGTATTTGAAGACGCTAAAGCTCGCGAGCTTTTCTATAAGACACGGCGTAAACTGAAGATGTTCTTCTTTAAAAGGACTTCCAAGAGCTTATAAGATCGCGTTGTTTTAATTATGTTAACTAAAGTGACTGAAACCCAAGAATGATTTCCATTTGACAATAATATGATAATATGTTATAATGCCCAATGTGTTGTCGCAGATGTTCGTTTGCCTGGATTTTCTTTTGAAATATTTTAACTACATTTTTTAATGTATTTTCTCGCTTTTTAAATCTCCGTATCTTTGATTTCCTATCTTGTGACGAACTTATTAAGATTTAATGATATTGTTGATGGATTATTATTTATTAACAATCATAATATAGATAATAAAAACTGCTACGCCCATATGAACAAACGTCATAATTTTTCCTTACAATTCACAGTACTCATTTCTAGCTCTCGACTGCTATTTTAATTTATTTGTCAGTACTTGGAGAAAACTAAATAATAAATATATCTCAAGACCACGTTCGACTATCAGTATTCTTCCTGATTCTGCCACATATAAGTCGTATTTGAACCGTGTAATCAGTATAGAAAAAAGCCAATGAAACATTACCCTTTGATAAAATATTGCATAATTATACCGCACGTCGTCCATTGCTCGTATAATTAAAGAAGCTGGTTTATTTGTATTTTGAAGCGTCAATGTACACCGTTATATAATATATAACTCAGTGATGATATGTGTTAACATCATCCGCTTAATTTATCTAATCGTCCAGTTGCCATTCATGCGGTCTGCGCGGTTAAAACATTATGAATATTAGCGACGATGTCAAAAACGAAAATAAAGAATCTAAATGTGATGTGTTTTATATTCTGTGGTCATCCGGTATATTAGTGTCTGTGCTGTGTTGTATAGTGCAATGTGCCTTCTTAATATTTGTTGCGAAATGCAGGAAGTTCGACGAAATTGTTTTGTGCCAAATGTCAATCGCAAGACTGTTGAATACCTCGTTCGAATATTTAATCATATACCACATACCGGATGAAATAATATCTCATGGTGCAATTTATGTTATTTACACGCATGCCGATTTTGTCCTGTTAATTCTGATGCTGATCTTCTCCAAGCATTTGTTCGACAAGATTGTTATAGTTTTCTCCAGCGCGAAGAAGAATTTAATTTTAACGTCGTTAGCGGTTTGGACTCTTCCGCTCCCTTTGGCTTTTCTCTGGCCAATTTTCTATCATTTAAGCAAGAGATGTTTCCAAATATACTTCAGTATTTACGTGCATGTAAAATTCTTAATACTTCTTATAAATATATTCATTTTTATTGCTCTATTTCGAACTGTGTTAAGTCGAAGGTTCAAAATAAATAGGAATTTGAGGAACATTGTAAAAACTGCTATTGTAGCTTTTATTTTAATATCAATAACAAGTTTGCAAGTGTTGATAACAGATTTGATATCATTTTATTACAAGGAAATTAATAGCACTATATTAGTTTTAAGTTTTTGTGTTGTTAACTCTTATCAAGTTGTCGTAGTTACGATTATTTTTCTGACGATTGTCCGCCGAAAAATAAATATAGCATCTAACTACCGTTCTTCGCTTATGAAAATGAGAAGTTTGACTCTTAGATCTTCGGTTTCTTGACATTTAATTATCAATATTAAATTGTGTTATATGCTTAGTCGTATATTTTAATAATAAGATCTTAAAATGTAAAAATTCATTCAATACATGCACTAGTTTTATAAATGAAACAATGCACCAAAACGGGTTTTGTAAAATGTAATAATGCTGCAAATTTACTGAAATCAAGAAGTTACATGAGTAATTTCTACTGTATCGTCTTTCATCGTGATAAGATCAACCTAATGCTTTCCTTTTCCTTGACAATGTCGGAAAAGAAATCCAAAAATTTCCATGAACTGACAACATTTTTATATTCCTTCATATTTACGAAGAAAAATGTTCAAGTAATTTAGAAGTATGGTACTAAATGACGCGGGTTTTGTTAAAATTAATGACGAAAATGTCAAAGTATTAAATACGCATTAATTCTAACGTCACTAAAGAAACGAAATAACAGCTGTGGTTATTTGACGAGAGTCAACCCTGAATGTTCATAACCAAGAACATAATCATTTGGCAATGTTTTTGGATGGAATACGTAATACGTATGATAGATAGGGCTGCCAACTTGTAAATAAATCTATGAACTGTAGACATAGTGGAAACACAGTGTGGAAATGTATATTTAATAAATTTATGACACACATAGGTACATGTGTCATCATGTAATCAAGAACGTTTTAATTGTTATATTAATTTATTCAGCTGTATATACATTACGAAATTTAACATAACATATTTAAGTACTATATTTATTTTAAAGGTTTTGTAGTGTATATTTTATAAAGTGCGTTTAGTGAAGTATGCAAAAAAATTGGCAACCCTATAAGATAGCGTTGGCATAAGAGATGACTTCTTCAAGGGCCATTAACCTTAGAGATCAATAAGATTAAAGTACTTAATTTTAAATTAAAATATGTATTAGTATAAAAAAATAAATTAAATCTCTTTTAAACCAAAGATTAGCTTTAAATATCGTGTTAATCTTATGTAGTAGATATTATTACGTAGTATTATATTTTTAAGAGCCTTTGTTATTCTATAGGAAAGACGGACGCCGTATTACGAACAAACAACGTGAAGCCACCATAGTAAGCTAGCGATCGTGTAAAGACAATAAACACGCACACACTCTCACCATAGTAAGCTAGTCGGCCGCCATTACGTCGTGAACTACCGACTGATTAACTGCGTCACTGTTTCACAAAAAATATTTAAAATGCCGTCTTGCGTGGTTAAATGGTGTCGCAACAGTACAATTTTAAATAACAAAACACAAGGGATTACATTCCACAGGGAAGCAAGTTATTTCTTTTATGTTTTAATGACAAAATTATTACGGCAAAATTTATAGAAAAAAATACAGCCGCCATTGTCATCAGGACAGCTGTTGTCATGGCAACATGGCACACACACATGGATGTTTCGCCGCCATTACTAGGCTTCACTCAATGTTTAGGCGATATACCGTCCGTCTTTTTTTATACGTCCATGTCTATAGGTATATTTTTTTCTTTATAATGTTTAAGTTTTCAGATATAAAGTTAAATATTTGTATAAAAGTTAGGTATAAATCCAAACTACAATTAATTACAATTAATAAATTATAAATGAAAAAAGAGTTTAAAGATTTATTGTGACTGTAATATCTTTTTTTAACAATGTAAAATTATTGTATTGCTCTATGTCTATCCTATACATGTAAATTATTATCAATCAATATAAATATAAGCTTGGATACCATTTTCATTGTTTTTCTTTAGTCTTCAACAAGTTCATTTCCTTTTCAGCCTTAGAATTTTCTTTTGTTATTTTCATCCGAGAAGATAATATAATATACTAACGGTCCGCCCCGGCTTCACCCGTGGTACATATGAAAAATAGATGTTGGCCGATTCTCAGACTTACCCGATATGCACAGAAAATTTCATGAGAATCGGTTCAGCCGTTTCGGAGGAGTATGGCAACGAAAACTGTGACACGAGAATTTTATATATTAGATTTAATATTTTTTCTTTTTCTATTTGTAATCATTTCATGTCATCGTACAGTTATTTTCATAATTCACATAATAAATATTCAGAGGCAATCAAATCGTCGATTTAATAAATGACGTTGGCTGTAGACAAGGCCAGGGTCGTCTGTAGGAAGCGACCAGCGTCAGTCGCCAACTGAACAGCACACGCTCTGTAGTCTATATATATTTATTTCAGAGAAACATTCCAAATTTGAAACCATTGCGCGTTCGATAAAAAAAATAAAAAGTTCAGTGCACAGATGCAAAATGACAGTTCAGAAACCGTAAAACCATAATGTGATTAAATATAAAGGTGCGTATATATATACTCTAAGGTGCGTATTTAATTTACAATTATTATTAAACAGTGTTTATAGTTTATTTAATGTCTGTACATTAGAGTTTTCATCGCTTTTCCAGATGACAGATGATTAATTATTATTTACGTTATCAAATATCATGTAATAATAGAACAATAGAATACCTAGTACCTACAATAATTCGAGTTAAATGAGAGAGTAAAAATGTTAAATGAATATGTGACTTCATTTGTTTAAACGTTTAAATTATGGAGTTATTAAAGCATGCTTTTTAACAATGAACGAAGTTTTACACAGATGTGTATGTGTTGTGTAGAATCGTTATTATTGTAGCATTACGTAGGAAGGTATAAATTTAAAATTGTTTTGCTCTTCAGTTTTTTGTCGTATAAATAATTACGAGTCTTTCATAGTTTATATGCGTTTTACGTTGAGGTCGCACGTTGTTTGTTTTTGTTTATCATCTTAGGGCTTGATACAGTTCCTTATTATTTCCTAAGTATATGCAAATACATAACTAAAGTACAAGTATAAAAAGGTAGGTAAGAATTCAAATACTTACAAGAAAAGAAAGAAACATATTAAAACTTGTAACTTTCCCAATAAAGATTGAAATTCAATCAATGTAAGAATCTGAAGATACAATTTACAATTCTGAACATATTGTAAATTCCCTTCATACTGTTAGAACGTGCTTGAACAAATGCAAGCCTGCATCCATCCTGCATCATTGCTACAATTGTTTCAGAACGACTCACAAAGATCAAATTGATCATATACGCTGAATGATACTACACAGGATACCTACTATTAACATAATATCTATAGACTATAAAAATATTATAAAGAGTTTGTGCATTCCAAAACAACCAATTAAAAAAAAAAAAAATAAAAAAAAAATAGTTTATTTGTTTCAAAACACAGTGTACAATCAGTTTAGAATACCGTAAAAATTGCATATTATAATAACGGGCACTTAATAGAGATACACTAGTCCCCACACTAGGATCCCCTGTGTTGTGGGAAACTAGTCTCTTCCGATGTTACAGAATTTTTTTTTAATTTCTAAAAATTAAAAGCAGTGTAAGAAATATAACAAAAAACGAAAAACGAAAATAAAATATTTAACAAACTCCAGTGTATGTGTGAGTGAGTGTGCGTGCGTGTGTGAGTGTGTGTGTGTGTGTGTGTGTGTGTGTGTGTGTGTGTGTGTGTGTG